>JAEUBB010000041.1:27836-117104 GCA_018257885.1 Parmelia sp. 050094
TTGCGAGGTGGGAAAGGGAGGGTAGACGGGCTATGGGGAAGTGCGGCCGATTTGTGAGACATGTGCTACATGTATACCGTCCTGGTTGCAACAGAAACAGGCATTGCTACTCAAGTTGACCCGATGACACCAAAGATGCCCATTCCCTGATCAATTCTTCCCCACACCGACTGCTCAATCACCCTCCCTCAAGCCGTCAACTGGCTCGTAGCCATGATATAGCTCGGATATCCCGCATCGACCGCCTGTCCCGTCTGGCTCCCGTCCGGACGAACCTTGATATTCACCATGCCCAAATTGTACATGCCCTCCGTCGTCTCATAGCCCGTGGCCGGATTGCAATAGCCCAGCATGGGCCTAAAGATCCCCTCGACGCACTTGACCTCGTCCGGCTTCTGCGCACTGCCGTCATAGGGCGGCAGGTAGAAGCCCATGTAGCAGACATTGGGTGCACTGGCCGACGCCCAGATCCAGGTCGCGTTCCGCACGGCCGGGTCGGCGAGCTTGGCGCAGATGGCGGGGATGGTTTCGGTGGAGCAGGCGCCGAAGTCGAGGTGGATCCTGCTGTGGTCGGCGAGGCATTGGACGCCGTAGGGAGCGGGGGTTGGGGAGTCGATGATGGAGACGTTGCAGGTGTTGCCGGCTGGGTTGGGGGCGGGTTGGTTGAGGGGTCCGCAGGGGTCACGCAGGGGAGGGGCAGTGGTCGCGTTGTCGATTCCCGTGTAGACGCCTGAGGAATCGGTGTCGTAGGTGGGATAGTCGGGGACGAGGCCGACGTAGGCGGTTGGTGATGCGGTGGATTGGCTGTTGACGAGACGGAAAAGGAGGATATGGGAGAAGATGATGAAGAGTTGCATTTTGCTTCAAGAAAACGAATAAGTGGACCGAGCCTTCGACGAATACATGGGAGATCGAGAATGACAGATTGAGCGATAAAGTCAACGACGCCGCTCGTTTCTCTGCCAAAAAAAAGAGCTTCGGTGTCATGTGTTAATGGTTCTTTGGACTAAAGAGTTGCGATATCCTCGGAGAGAGGAATGGCTCGCATGAGCCGCCGAAACTTGAGAATTTAGACTTACGGCAGGTTTCAGAGAAGCGCATGACGAACATTGCCCAGAAGCGACGAGCAGGGAGAGATACGCGCAAGGAGATAACATGGTTCGTAGGCGCTAGTAATTGCACAATCTCATAGGTAGACGACTTGCTTGTATGTCATGCCAGTAGTCTCACTTTACATCCCTGACGATCCTTTCAATGCCTTTTATCCCTTCCCGAACCGCAGGAGCGTAATGCAATTTCAGCAGCTCGCCATCCCAGATCGTGCTGGCAAACGGATTGCTGCTATCCAGATCTCCTCTCATAGCATCAAAAACACCATCTCCTTTTCTCTCCTCTGTATTCCACAACGCTGCAGTTTTACGTCCATGGATCTTTGTCACATTGGTAAGCAGACTGATCATTGCCAATGTGGACTTTTCGGGGAGCTGCAAGGTACAGGTGAAGAGCTGCTTCGTGAAAGCGCCAAGACGGACTGGCGAAACAGAGCGAGGGGTAAGCACGGAGGCCAGAGCACGTAACATGAGCACCGTCGTGGTTTGCAGATTTACCCTCGGAGCGGTGGTTGGAGGCAAAGCCGATGATGGAGCATGTGGATCTGGCAGACGCAGTGACTTGTGGGAGAGCTCGATGTCTGGATTCATGCAGAACGAATGTAGGGATCTGTAAAGATGGGCTATAAAGTCTGTGAGATCTAGATTAAGTGATGGAGCGGAGCGTGCAACATCTTGGCCTTCCAGAAGAGCGAAGGCGGTGGTGACGTAGAGGAGGGATTCTCTTGTAGAGTCTCGAATGCTCTTTGAGGATACATCTACTTGCTCTTGCTCCTCTTCATCAGCTTCCAGCGAAGCTTTAGCATCAGATATAAAATCTTTAAGGATTTCGAGAAGATCGCCGAACAGGTCCTGATTCATAATGTGGGCGTATCGGGCGAGACCTTCGAGTAGAGAACCCATCAAGTGAGCAACTCTGGCCTTCAAAATCCGGAGATATGCTACGAAAACGAGTTTGAGCGTCTCAGCTTGCATACGATCTCTCTGCTCATGGCTGACGGTTGCATCTGCCTCCTTAAACTCCTTTTCGACCACCTTTCTTTCCTTCATAATCTTACGCTGCTTTTTTGTACGGAATTCTTTCTTGAATTTGGCCTTCTTGGCCCCGTCATCATTGTCTGTGAATGCTTTATCGACTCGGGTTTGCGAAGCCTTGGACGAGAACTCGTTCAGAAGCCGAAGATGAAGAAAAGTGTTCAGAATGCTTTCGTCGATTTGGTAGTTTCGCGATTTTATCATCTTCGTGATCAGCCCGACAGCATCTAGAGATGATGTGCCATCTTCGTCGTTGCGAAATAAAGTTTCCAGCGTTTCACGGCACTTGATGAAGTCCGTATCGATCTTATTCGTGCTTAATTTGCCAACCAGAATCTTTAGAAGGTCTCCTCGAAAATTGAAATGGGGAACAGCAATGAGCAGAGCACAAGTACATGCTATCGCCACCTGTTTCACTCGTGATACTGTTTCGGATCCCCCTCCTTGTCGGGCCTTTGCACATGTCGCCAGGTCCTTGATGTATGCCTGGTAGGAGCTAACAAGAGACTGCTCGAATGCTCGAAGACGCCTGACATCCTTGGAGACCTTCTCCGTCTGATCTATTTCAGCGATTGGGCGTATTCGATATCCTGGGATGACATCTTTGTAGACAGCCAATTGTGTGACTAAGCCTAGCTTTTTGATTGTAGGGTTTGGGGAAGCTGCAATTTGAGCCAATGAGCGAAATGCGCCTGCATGCTCCTCAGGATCTTCATTGACCAGGCTAGCTAATCGGGCGAGCTCTTCTTTTGCTTCTAGTATTTGCTGACGGACAGGAATCGCGGTCTCCTCTTGGACAGGCCCTGGGTCTTCTATAAGCCCGTCGTCGGAGCTAAGCCAGCTGTCATCATCCTCATGTATGACGTATGGAACTTGCAATGGTTCGACTCTTCCCTCGGCGGTCTTGATCGGAAGCCTCGTGTTCTCTTTTTCTTTCTTCTTTTGCTTTCGGGGTCTCTGCTCATAGTCTTGCTCTAAGTTCCATTCTGATGCTCTACTGACAAAGTCATCCTGCGTAGTTGACTGGTTGACAAAGGTCGAAGTCGATGAGTTCGGGGTCGATGAGTCGGAATGAGAATATTCCGAAGGTGAGAGCTTCCTCCGCTTCACAGGTGGTCCTAGAAGCATTGAAAAAGTTGCACGTCGGCGCGCAAGATATGAAAAATCTTGGATGTAGTGCTTCGGTACTTCGGCTAAACCCTCGGTAAGGCTAGCATTAGCGTCTCTGGAAAAAGAAGGACAAATCAACAGTAACACCGGGAACGCAGAATCCTCATAGCCTTTCACACTTATCATCCATAACTGCTACATCTGGTCTTCTTCAAAGCTTCCAGTCAAGCTTATTAGAGTAAGATGATTAGCATGCTTGGTCGCACATGGGTGGGGCATAGTTCTGTCGTCCCGTATCATCCAAGAATGTTACTCTATCAATCCTGAGAATATAGTTTGACCTCTGCCATTAGAGACTGACAGAGATTCGCTTAAATGGATTCCCTCTTGATCCCCGCATACTTTAGCTGTGCAAGACGAGTCCAGAGTCTAGAGCGACACAATGGCCAAGGGTGTCAGGGAAGCAGCCTTGTTGGACAGAATGACCTCTACCTTGGGCTCTCTCTTTAGGGCTTTCTCGTTAAGGCTGAAGCCTCACCCTCAACAGTCCTTGCCACTCACCATGAAGATGTTTATCGTAACCAAGCTTGCGGTCTCTTCAGACGGACTTCCTACCGGTCGACCTCGCCAGGCTGATCAATCACACCCAAGTCTGGCACACGCTATAAGGTAGTGTGATGCAGCCACAATCTCCTCCATGACGGTTAGCACTGATCCATGCTCACAGCTCGCTACGAGGCTACCAAAGTAGACCACGACTTTGCACATAACCATGTACTGGCCAGGAGCTTGTAACCAACCATTATCGTCTTCTATACAAATGTTAGCTTTCTCTCACGCTGTCACCAAGAAACGAATTCTTGGGGTAGGCTTTGTTTTGGAGGCGTATTACAAGCGTGGGTATTATCAAGATTGTGTCTAGGCTACGTGACCACACAGGTTCTGGTCCTAAGGCTACACTACTATCTTATACATGAATTTAGCCTCCACGAGCCTTGAAGTCTTAGCGTGATCCATCCAGCCTTGTGGATCAAATCGAAGGGCCAAAAAGAAGGCCTCCCCGCATAGTTCCATTTATCTTTTCAATTCGGCCAGCAAACGTTGCAATGCAATATCCTCCGATTTGCACGCACCGCGGGCCCAAGAGCCCGCTTGGTTGATTGATTCACAAGTATTGGTTGAACACGAAACTACTCATCATCAACCCTAGTCTTATATTCTACAAGATGAATTCTCCCAATTTTCTTTTTTGTCTGTGAGCCGACATTACAAGGAATAGCACTTATCACGAGAACGCTATGAGATCATCCTGTTATATCTTTTGGCTGTCGTGGTTTCTGGATGGTGGTGAGCTTTTATTGGAACAATCCACATTGTGGTGTTCAGTTCGAGCTAATGGGGCTCGCGTGAATAGCTCAAGCTAGCAGTGGCCTCGAATATGGCGCATCCCCCTTCCAGCGTGCCAACAGCTTCTCAGCTCCCTTGACCCCTCGTAGTGGTGGACCATACGCATATCCGGACCACATCTACCACGCAAATGCATCTGACGATCAAGACATTTCGAACTATGTACCTTTTCCTGAGGGCTGTACAAACTACACGCTGAACGGATCAATTGCTGATGCGATAACCCAATGCACATCCAGCCAGTGCGACAACCATTTCGGCGCCATCTGTAGTGGGCATGCAAACCTGGTTGACAAAAGCTGCTTCTGCAATTCTTTCGACATCGAACCCTATTTTGCACAATGCAGCAAGACTGTCATTGGAGCTGCACAGCTCTACCGCTGGTTCGATACACACTGCTCGGACCCAGGGGTCCGGTGGAGCAACGCGCCTGCAAATATGACGATCATATCCAATCCCAAGCCGACAGATTTGAAGGCAGGCTATAAGGATGCAGATATCCAAGACTATGCACCATCTTGCTTGCAGAATGAGGGAGGATTCAACGGCGAGCAGACTTTCAATTCGACTTGGGCAACTTGTCAATTCAACAACACCGGATGGAATGACATCTTTGGGAATACGCCACCGACACAGTCCCAGAGCGGGAACTATTTAGACATACAATGTTTTTGCAGTAAAGTCGGATCAGCTCCCTTGAAATGCACTTCAGGCTTAGATCCCACCCGAGAGCTGCTGTGGTGGAATGCAACTTGTGGACCTAGCTTTGAGATCTTACCCTCAAATTGGAGTGCGCAGGTAGTCATTCAGGACATCTCACACATAAAAGCACCAGCTATTTGGCCTGATTGTATGCAGTCAGATGCCACATGCAACAATACCCTTTTAAACGTAACGGCTGAAAATCTGTCTGAAAGGTGTGTTGTCGGTGCCAATTGATACTGCTCTACAAATGCAGAGTCCTTTGAAATGGGTGACTTCTGTAACACGGTCAACTTTAAAAACACATGCGTTGGCACTTGCCAGGAGGGGCTGGATCATACCAGGGCCCTCTTGTGGTGGGACTATATTTGCGGTAGTCAGGACCTTCCGACTAATTGGCGTGACAGCCTGTACATTGCGAACAGCTCATTCCTCTCTAACGCCACAAGCAATTTCACCTGGCCTAGGTGTCTTCATAATAGTACAGCAGCTAATGACAGTATATCTGCTTCAGCCATTCAATGCTCTTCGGATCGATGCATACTTGATGGGAACGGGCTTTGTACAAAACCACGCGAATTTTACTAATCAGGAATGCTTCTGCGGGCCTCTTAGATATCAGGCTATCTGCCCGGATTTCGACACGGCTGCTTGCACGTCTCTCTCTGAAAGACAAGGATATCTACTATGGCTCAATTCAACATGCTCTAGTGACACAGAGTGGCATGGTTTGCCCAATCGATGGTCGGATAGCCTGAAGCCATTGGTTGATGACATGATTCCATGGCATTGGCGCCTGGAGCCAAGCAGGTGCTTGCCCAACGTCAAATATACAGAGAACTGTCCCTCCAACGCAGCCAAGCTAGGGATATTTGCACTTGTGAACGCTGCCATGCTTATCGCCACTCTAATTATAGGCCGGCGGACCATCATCAGTTGGTTGACATGTGGCTATCTTGGAGGTGCACATTCAAAGTGGTGGTTTGTCAGCGCCAGCATCGTTGTGGCACTCTAATTAGTGAGCAATTTACTCAATGCTCTGCTCATACGCCGTGTACCCGGCTATTCGCATATCTCAATAGGAGGTTCAACGCTGCTATGGTGCACAAGACCTCGCGTATCGTGGCTTGCTATTCTCCTCGTTAGTATCGGTGCAGAGGAGGCCATGTATTTCTCAAGTGCGGCTTCTTCTCTACTTGCTGAATTAGTGCTTCAGATGCTTGGTTTATATTGCATGGGAGTAGTTGCAAATTATGGGACAAAAAACCATTTCTATCACGGTTCCTTACATCAAGCCCAGCGTGGGAAGTATGCACAGATGATGTATGCTGGGTCTCTCCTGTGGCTTCTCGTGGTAATCATCGCCATCTGGGCGGTTGCATGGTCCGCACTCCATGTCAACAAATTCATCGCCGAAGTGGGAAGTGAAGTCGTTCAGCTTAAACGGCGAAACATCACTAAGCAGCGCACGGCTGATCAATTTGCTAAAGAGGCAAGAAATGGCAAAAGAAATGCCGTCGTGCGAGAGCACAACATAAACGAGCGGGTAAAGGCTATGGAAAGCTTTGACATCTCATCGAGATCGATCAACTTGCAAAGTGGTGCTATGGAATTATCTGACATGTTGTCGAGATCGATCAACCCGCAAAGGGGTGCTGGTGCAATCCTTCGAACGCTGTTGAGCGTGCTGAATACAATTCTTGGTCGCGTCTGTCAAGATCTTGCGTCACACTCGCATCTTCATGGGCACAAGTCGAACAGGAGATCTTCCAGGTCCTAGAGGAAGAGAAACGGCAGGTGGGAGTACGTCAAGGAAGACTTGGTGTAAAAGACGTATTCAGCATTGAAAAGAATATTATAGCATTGGACCAGAAAATAGAGGGACTTGATTCGAATGATACTAACGCTGCTAGAATTCAAATATGTCGGAATGAACGCAGAGTATTGCATCAATAGCTATCATCATATGCCAATATGCGTGAGAGAGAGCTGCACACGTGTTTACAAACTGCTCAGGATCAGCAAATTTCCTGCCAACGGAATTGCGAAGACGCAAGGCCTGACCCTACAGCGGTAGACGCGGATTTGAGCCCTGAATTCGATAGAACTTGGGCTGCGATCCAGGCGGACTGGTCCAAGGTTGGGGAAGCATGGCGGAGAATTGCAATTTCTTGGCACGATGAATTAGACATTCTCAAAAGAGTGAAAGAAACATCTTCCGGCAGGGAAGAGAGCCGCTATATCTTGACAAGTCTTAGTGAAGAGAAAACCAGAAAGAAGATGCGAACAATCCCTATCGTGGTATGCATGGGAATGCTGCTATGCTGGATTGCCCAGTGGTTGTTTTGGGCTGGGTTTGTCAACTTGATCTCGGATGGGTACCGTCCCCCCAGTTTAGGTAACATGGTGGGCATTTGGATCGGCTTTTCTGTTACAGGTGAGGCGGGGAACTCCGATCCGGCCCTTGATAGTCTTTGTAGAATGCTGATGACTATGACCAGGAGCTGGCATTGGAGCAAGTCTTTGATGGTCAGCTACTGGACTCCAAAATTAGCCTTGGACCTCATCAGCCGTAGGCGAGCGACGAAACATCTAAACTCAGCTGATATTCTGGACCAATTCTTACTTCCAATACCCGCTTGTTGCCTATACGAACGAATTCTACCCGGTCCTTGTCATATCTTAATTGGGCTTTGATTTCAGCGTGCCCAATGCTAGTGGAGCCTTTTGGCCCGCGCAAAGTGACCATCTCATGATTGTCCCGCATCATTCTGGGCTTTTTTGAATAGCAAAGCGAAAGAGCGAAGCTGGACTCGCCGGTATGAAAAAATTGTTAACAAGGCCCAAGAGTAGAATAGAAAAGAGATGGGGACCAGAGGGCGGGAAATCGTTCACTGCAGCCTTGGGGGTCTGCTCGGGATTCCGGCTCCATGACTAACCTGCCTGCATGACAATGGTGGTAGACCAGTTGTAGAAGGCAAAATGCAAGATACATGAGACGGTTTGGTCAGCACGATCCTTGACCAAAGGCACTCTGAATCCGCATACCTGCGCACCAAATTATCCCTCAAGTGGTATGGAGGTACCGCTCTGTGAATTCGAATTCGCAAGTAGACATATACTTTAACAATTGTCAGATGTTGTTTGGTTACCCCTCTGACACCTCATGTCGGAGCACGGAGCTGAAAAGCTTGGTCTGCTGAAATTCTCTAGAGTTTCATGCAAGCTACTGTATCAATTGGATCATAAAAAGTAAGTAACAGTGTTCTAAATCCATTCGTGTACTGTACACCCACTCAACAATGCCACTTTTTTTCCCCTTCTTTTTTCCCCTCCTATTTTGGTATAGAGATTGTTATGAGCTATGCAACTGAGATGATTCTTCGTGGGATTTCCAGGGCCGAGACCCAAGGAATCGTTGTCTGGAACGAAAGTTTTTCCCGTAAATCTGACACATCCTTCCCATCAAGTCGTGGAACTATTGTCCTGTTCTGTGAAACGCACAAAGCTGTCTCTCTTTTCGAATATAGGTGGTGAATTCACAGAACATCGCCTCGTCTAGGACCTTAAACCCTTTGATGATGATGACGAGCATCCATCTCCTGTCAACAATGCTCAGCGCTCATCTGATTGCTACTGGCGGACGCAGGTTGTTGTTGACTAAAGTAGCAGACTCTTTCAGAAGAAGAAGGTACCAATTTGCAATATCATGCCTTATCCATCGTCAGGCAGGTTGGGTTCTCGTTGTAGGGCTGAATCCCTGAAACAAGAACCCTGCCAGACGATGGGATAGGCCAACATCGACTCCAATCTCCCTGATGCCATTGTACACCCTTGGGATGGACGCAATTCAAGATTTTGGCGCAAGAGTTTGGGGATCTCTTTATGCCAGTCTCCGTCACTGCATATTATAAGACGTCATTACTTGGCCTGATTCGTTTGGAGGAATGGCAAGAAGAGGCGAGAGAGTAAGCGCTAGACAACATGCGAAAATTGTTACGATGCTGATCCGCTAACACGGCCACACCCTTTGGTTCAAACCTGCGAGATATATGGATGGTGGAGGAAGTCGTGACTTGACAAAGCTGACGGTCCATTTCAACGGTCACTCGAAGAATTAAACCTGGGACGGCCCTGCTCGGTCCGCCGTAGCCGTCTACATCCCGCAAATAACATTGCCGAAAGAATTCCATAGCACACCGGCTACGTGCATGTTCAGTTGCATGAGAGTCTCGGTGACGCCAATTCGAGGCTGACTCACAGGGAGGGTGCATCCGAACCCCTGAATTCGTATAGCCTGCCAGGCACAATGAAACCCTGGAGAGAGGGAACTGACAAATGGCCATTAATTTACGACTCTGACCAGCCTAGGCCCAAGAAGGCTTAATGTATTTTGGGCGCAGTGTTGGCAGTCTCAAAGATTGGCGCAGTATGACACAACCGTACATTGATAATCACTGCTTTTGGGAAAGAACTGCATAGCTATTCTCGTAGGCGTGTATGTAATCAATGTTTCATACGGTTAAGTGAGAGTCTGCGGGGCTTGGGAATCTGTGAATGCTTACGGTGATAGTAGACTACTTACATTACCTCCGCTGCTATCGTTATATCGCTGATGGGCATCGGCTTCAAGATGAAGTTCATTGATATCATTTTTCGAAACTTTCGTAGTTGGCTTCCTTTTTGGCCCAGATATCATTACCTGGTCATGATCGTATTAGCTATTGCAACTTGCTTCTGTGCCCTTCTACTTGCGGGATGTTCATCTAGCCGTTCAAACCTATCCAACATATTTCTCACCGAGCTTTCGTATCAACAGTCAACAATTGGGAAAGGTTCCGCAATTTCCCCCAGTCTCAACTCAACGATTTCTAGTCTGGTGGCGAATGCTTCGATGACCATTCGTACCGGCTACTTTGGCATATGCATCAAATCAAGGGACCAGGATTGGATATGCCACAAACGCGCACAGTCACTCGAAACCTCGGTTAACGTTACTCAAGATCCGTTGGACTTAGTCTCCAACTCTATAGCGTTTCGAGAGAGCGTCATCTTTCCAGGCTTAGTGTATGTGTAAGAATCAGAAAACGATATCAGTTCTATCCTAATAATTTCATAGGTTTGTATTCATTGCACTTGGCGTCGTTTGCTTTTCACTCCTCGCTACCTTCCCTGGTTGGCGAGAAGAATTCGACGACAACGAAGACAGAGAAGTGAAGCCCTTCCCGGGCCAAGTCCTCACTTACTCTATATGTGGTCTTCTGGCTGCAGCTGCCTTTCTGTCTTTGATATCGTCTCTATGGCAGCACGTGGCAGCAGTAGCTTTTACGACGACTGTTGAAAAAATGGCTTATGGCTTAGTCAAGAGCGAGGTGGGGGCAGGGGCGATAGGATTTGGTTGGGTCTCTCTAGCGCTGTACATTATTGCTTTTTGTGCAGTCCTTACCATGAATCTCGCTATTCGATATTTGGATAGTTTAACGGATTAGGACGAGCTTAAGGCTGTCTAGGAAGGTCCTACTGTAGTTTGATTTTTTTTTAGCACTAGCCTTGTGAAGTGGTTTCCTATTGCATACACGACGAAGTCATGCAGGAACAGCCGGAAGAGAAGACGGAAAAATAACATACCAGATAGACTTGTTTTTGAATTAGCGCCGTTACAACCACCACTCGGCTGAATCATGCCAGATTTGCCCAGCCAGGTCTCGCTTTGTTATTGATTCAGAGTGCGCCCTCGATCGACAACAAAAATGAACTCAGCATCTGCCAATCCATCTGCAACTCCCACTGACATCGTTACACGACATGAACTCCAGCAGACGTTGGGGGCACTACCTATAGACGGAATCGACAACGTCTCCCACGATACTACACGTGCGGTAATCGGGGAGAACTCATTCCCACAGTCGCGAAACCCGTCAGGAAGCTCGCTCGAGAATCTAGAACGCTTTCACCGCAACGCGCAAGAAGCGCCCAAAACATCGCTAGAAGTCCTAGAGCGCGCCCAGCATGGGTCTCACATCAGCGTAAAGTCCAATGCCTCGATTCGCAACGAGGACAATAGATTGCACAAGCTTTCATCAGGAAGTTCCATCGAAGAGCCGTCAAGGATTCCTCTTCCTTCCGCGTCCTCTGCCAAGGCTTCATTGGCGCGTCCATCATTGATCTCTTTGCCACCAAGCTCTTTTGAGCCCAGCAGCTCAGGGCAGGATGAGCAATTGGTTTCCCCAACCAACGAATCTTACAGGTACATGGAAAACAACCTTGCTTTGTCGAAAGCCTATCCTCACCTCAAATGCGTACGTTCAAGAAGTCGACATAACAGAGCCGATATCACCGTCTTTGACTATATTGGTAGCGTCTTGCGAGATTTCAAACATCTATCGCTTGACTTTATGCCAGAAGATAGTGCGCAGGCTCGGGAGTCGACATCTTCAAAGCTCGCTGAGTGCCGCCGATTCATTTGCTCCGTTGGTGCTTCATCAGAAGTTGAGACAAGGCTTGTAGTAGTGGAAGACCTTGGTCCAAGTCTAATCAATCTGCTAGGTGCGACCTTTGATCTGAGCCCTGAGTTCTTTGAGGAGCATCTCTATCGATCACAGTACAGCGGATTTGGGGTCCATGAGCCATCTCCTCGAACTTGGAGAACGAGCAACTTGCAGAAAGACTATGTGAGCTTTGCATGGTCTAGGCCAGGAGATAGTTGGACGCTAGACATAGGACTAGATAAATGGGAAGATCTGCTGAAACATGACTCTAGCCATGCAGAGACGGTCACACAGTCTAAGGATAAGCAAGGAAACCCAGTCAACACCATTCATAGATTTTTGACTAAGACAAATATCCTCCGAAGGCCATCTGATATTTCAACAGATCCTGCTGGTCGATTACCAGACAAAGTCCTTTGTGGATGGGAAGAGCGAGCAACAATGTGCGAGACACACATAAATGGACTTCGATACGGTAACGGTCAAACGCTATTGAAAATACCGAAAGAAAAAGGCTGATCTATCAGTATTCCAGTTATCCTTTTGCTGGACCCTATTCCCTTGTTTGGAAAAGAAACAACAGGTCACCATGATGCCATGCAGCCGGTCAAAATGCGGGGTGATCTGAGAGATTACAGAGCATCAGACTCTAAGTCTCGTAGCGAACCCATCAGCTTCTCTACTACTTCTGGGGAGACTAAGTATCGTCAAACCGAGATGTTATCCTCATTCACACAGATACACTGTAGAACACCATGGAAGCTGGGCTATCATTCACTCTTTGGAATACCAACAAAGGAGCCCGCAGCACAAGATGTAATTGATCAGTTGTCCCCCTTTCAGTCAACGGCGGAGGCATTAGAAAAATGGCTTGCCTCTGCGTCCGTCGGCGAAGTTGAAAATTACAACAACAGACTAGGACCAGGATCCATGATTTTTCGTATAGCTCACCAAGACACAATGGGCCTTCTACAGCTTATACACTCGGCAGTTGCCGAGATCGATCTTGCTTCTGGTGATGTCGAATTGCAAGAAACAGCGCTGCACTGGAGACGCCGACTCGACGAGTTTCGTGCTCTACTTCTAGACCTTGATGCATCATTACACTCATTCGTAGACTTCCTTCATCCTTATATTTCGAGGCCAAGCAAGGATCCTCCGCCTAATATTGACGCAGACCCTATTGAGTATCTACTTCACGATGTCATCAAGAAGATCAATGTGCAAAACAGTCGAATTACCCAGGCGTACTCGTCCCTCACATCAAAGACTCAAATAAGCGATAGCCATCGAAGTATTGCAGAGGCTGAAACAGTGACGAGACTGACTGAGCTTGCATTCCTCTTTATACCGTTATCGTTCGCCACTAGCATGTTTGGTATGCAATTCATCGACGACTCAACACCAGCGACGACATACATAGCTGTGGCCTTGGCACTTACCAGCGGCGCATACTTTTTACGCTTCGTTATCGATGAAACAACTGAGCAAAGATCTGATCTAAGGCATTCAATCAGGAGTAGTGTCACAGCGTATGCCAGACTGAGGGTCGGCTCCCGCATATCGACTGCTACTTTTCTTCAATGGCTGCTCCATGTCGTAAAGCAGTATATACGGAAGTTTTGGAAATTGAGCTTTCTCGCAGCTAGCGTATCAATCATGGTGGTCACACCTTTGCCCATCATCTGGACTAGCAGCCTCTATACGGGTCTTAAAGTCGCATTGTCTTTTATTCTGCTATGCGTACCGATATGCCTCGTGGCTTTTTACTTTTACACGAAATGGTTGAGGCGTCAGGGCCATCCACGAGCGAGAGATGGCTCTCATCCCTGAGCGATGAATTTGGCGAGAAAGCAGTTTCGATGGAACAACGCATTATCACTGCGAGCGCGCTGGAGCGTCAACTGTAGGGCTTGTTCGGTAAAGTTCAATCTATGTTAGGGTCAATGCTAGACACTTAGCAAACCTATGGCTGGCGATATGTAATATTGTTTTCAACGAGGGCGTCAGCATGTTCACACGAAAGGCACTTCTAACCAAAAAGATCTGGAGCCAGCAATGAGGCGGCCCTGCTGTCACATGCACACCTTTCATCTGGCTGTGCTGCAAAATTTGCTCGTTGGTGGCTCGCGCAGAGCAAACCTTTGCGGTCTGGTTAGGGCAGCCAACCACTTAGAGCCGATTCAAGGACGTCGGTCCCACCTTTTCCCTGCCATTTATCATCATACCCGCATCAACAGCGAATCCAAACGCCTCAGGAACCTAGACACCCACAACAGCATGACTACGAACTAAAGTAGGTGTCGAACCTGAAGGATGGGCTTTCAAGGGAACGACTTTTAGCAAGAGGGCAAGTGTTTCGCGAAATTCCATCAGAGAGCGTTTGGATATAAGGGAATGTGGCTTCGTAAATGACTAAAGCATCGGCGAGATTTGTGAGATCTGAAATGAATCTTTCAATGCTGAGTATGAAACCATAAATATGGGAACGACGAGACCCGGTTGGCTTTCATATCCAATTGCTCTTCTAATCACATGCAGCATGCAGCCAAAGAAAGCACCAGTCGCCCACAGTTCGGGTATACGAGCGCCCATTCCTGACCAGTGCTGAAACGCCGACGCCGCGAGAGCTGCGTAACATGGAAGGATTCCCCCCAACAATCTGCGACATATTTACCTCTTCCTGCATCAATGTCTCTAGGCAAGTCGCTTACGACTTCGAACACTTTTGTATAGCGAACGTATGGCAAACTTTATCATAGGCTCCACAACGACTCAATTAATGGTAAATGATATCGGGGCATTGATGACAACCAGGCCGGCAAAGGAACGCAGGTATTTGCCAACACTCGACCCAAATCTCGCTTAGTGATAGTACCTGACAGACTGACGTCTTCCTCTACTCAGCACGTTCGGTATTGCACTCGTCATCGTGAATCCTAATATTCTTTTTTTAGACGAAGTCAGAGCCGCTTCCATCAGATGGGCACAACTAGATGGCGGTCTTGTGCAGGACATCGAACGACGACTACTTCGGCCCTTCCAGGATTGGAGGGGGCAGCACATGCCGCCGTGACGGCAACAGGCTCGAGAAGCGGACTGTTACTTGATCTTTTCATCATGCATACATTGCTACTATTATTATCATTTTGTGCTGTCATTTAAATTCCTTTATCATCTGGCGACACGAATCTAACGGCGTCTGCGGCGCAGTTGCCGCGCGTTCTTGCCTCAGTTCTCAGACGCTTCTCCCACTCCCCGCTAGCTAATTCGGGTATAAACCCTCCGAGAATTTGCGAGATTAAGTTGCGAAGCGTCTGAGTTCAAAACCCCGTATTTTTCGAGGTCAAGACTTGACGGGATCGACTTTAACAACATAATACTTCGTGAATATAATGTATTTTTATATTTTCGATACGCGTACTCGTAGATATAATATTTAAATACAATATTATACTAGTTTCTCCCGAAGTTCTCGCTCAAGTATAATGTTCTCACTCGTAACGCGAAAACCCTCTCAAAACTTTTTTTCAAACGCGACCTTGTATCAAGTTGTTATTGTATCCCCAAAGAAGTTGCGATATGTCGGAGAATCCCTAATACCAGGGCTCTTTTCCCATATAAGAAAAAGAATAAATCTCTAAGAACTGAAGATGCTGAAGGGGGGTCGAGGAAATCTTTTTTTTTTTCGTACGATCTTAGCATTCTTGGCATTCAAAAATTCAAAACAATACGAAAATCATTAATATAACGAGAAATTCTTTAGTTTTCTTAAAAAAAAATGTGTACGAGCATCAATAACGAATTCTTCACGTATATTACGTATAATAAGAAAATTTTACTTACCGTGGCTGATTTCTTCACATTCTCGAAGATAATTCAGTGATGATGGAGTGTATTATTGAGTTTTGGGCTCAGACGTGTCGCACCCTTCGCGTGGGTAATCCTCGGATCATCACCCGAAAGGGTATAAAACGGAGTGGCTGTAGCGATACACGTCTGAGAACTGAGGCAAGCGCGTTCAAGAGGGACCAACCCTCGGACCGAAGATTCTCCGTCTAGGTGGCTGTGTGCCTCGTGTGCTGTCATCCTCATCCTCATTCCTTTCCCTTTTCTTTGTTTCCTCTCATTTTTCTCCTTCACACACTACCACTTTATAACTGAACAACAGCAATCATGGCCCCCTCCCACCTCGCTCTCATCTTTCATCCCAACGGACTGGCAGATAGTCCTCACGCCCCCCTCCTCGCACGCTCCCACTCCGCACATCTCCAAACCCGCTCCCTCAGCGTAAATTCAACTCAAAAAGCCACCCTCGGCATAATAGTCGCCTATGTAGTAGTGATCGCGCTGCTGTGGAACATCCCTTACATACGCTGGATCCTCTACCCTTTCAAGATGCTCGTCATTGCATTCCACGAATTCAGCCACGCATTCGCCTCCCTCCTCACCGGCGGCAAAGTCGAATCAATCTCCCTCGACCCCAAAGAAGGTGGCGTCACACACATGCGCGGCGGTATCGGCGCCATCACTTTGCCGGCCGGATACCTGGGGAGTTCGTTGATCGGGGCCCTACTGATCTTTTGTGGGTTCGATATTGTGGCGTCCAAGATCGCGAGCTTGGTGCTCGCCGTCTGTTTCCTGTTGACGCTTTGGTGGGGGAAGAGAGATTGGTTGACTATTTCGACGATTCTGGCCGCGGTGGGCTTATTGGTTGCGTGTTGGTTCATTGCTCATGCAGAGGCATTGCGGTTTGTGGTGCTGTTCATTGGGGTCATGAGCGCGCTTTATAGCGTTTGGGACATTGTGAGTGCTGTTGACCTCCTGCTCTGCATGCTTGAGAAAACTCTAGACTATTGATTTTGCTGATGGATTGTCGGTGCAACAGTGCGACGATCTCATCCTCCGCAAGGTCAATAGCTCGGACGCGAGCCAGTTCGCCAAGAGATATGGTGGCTCTTCACATTGCTGGGGCATTATCTGGTCTATCGTTTCGCTTGCCTTTATGAGCTTTTCGATCCTTGCGGGGATTGCCGCGTTCCATGAGTCGTGGAAACAGCAGGAGAAGGACTCGAAAGGTTTTATTCCGACCTTGTGATGAGGCTCTGATGTGCCATTCTCCTCCCAAAATGGCATCTCGACGAAATCAATCGGCGCCCTACAATGGAGCTCAGGCCAGGTATCTCAGGACCAGAGAGTGCAGGAGTTGCAAGATCCCTTTCCGTAACATTAAAGAGGGCCTACGGAGAGCTCGCGCAAGGCCGATCATAACACATCAGGCCAGCCACACTGATGTACTTTCAAGCTGTGGCTGCTGGCTGTCGAAAAAACGCCGGCAGACCGCTCAAAACCGCCAATAGCACAGCAAGGTAGCTCTATTCCTCGTTCTTTTTACTCTTCAAACGCCAACACCGACGGATTACCGACGACAGAAACCCCGCAGCTCGACGACACCACAGCCTGTCTCCGTCAGCACCCGCTCCACCATAGGAAAAGGCCTCCCTCCTAAGGCCGCCGTCACACGGATGTGACGACTGGCTTTTGAAAGTTTCTACCGGCTGTGTGGACCGCACCACGAGGTTTCAAAGGATCTGCTCGCAATATTCCAAAAAACAGTTCATGGCTCTGGACAGGACTGGAGGTAAAGATAGTTGATTTGACAAAGACGGACGCAAACTCTCAGAGAAACTAGTAATCTACTTATTGGAACTATGAACGAAATGCTCGGAGTCATATTCAATCGAGGCACTAACGAAATGACGTCTGGAAATTTGGCTTGTGTTGGTTATAGCTGGAATCATGAAAAGAGTCTCTTCGTACGTAGGCTGATTATCTTGATGAAAGAACAATTCTACTCCAAATGTATACACCTACGCTTCTTGCACAAAATCCCTCGATCTGGTGTGTAACTGCTTTGTAGACGCGTTCTTTGGTCACGATCGTATCATACATGAACTTATCTGTGAGAGGACAATCTCAATACTCTCACTTGACGTCGGATGAAAACAGTAAGACTGGGGAAGATAGCCTCAAAGAAAGAACCGAAAGAAGATAAGGTCGAAGCATGGAGGCTCTTGTGGCTCCTCCTTGCGACTGATGCGATGCTGCAATGGCTCATCTCGTGCTAGTACCGGGGTAGTCGGTGTTGTGGGGTGCCGATCTGAGGCCAAATGTTAAATCCTCCTAGCACTGCAGTACTGGTACCAGGTGAAGTCGATAGCACACGAGTCATGAGCCCCGAGACGCGCGGCCTTGTTCCTCTTGCGGGTTGATTTCCTCGTGGCTGCAGACGGTTTTTGACATGCGGGGGAATCTAGACATGGCCGTCTCGGGCAGATGGAGGGGAGTGGATCCCGGATAGCACGAGGGAAGGAGTGAATTTGTCAATGCGTTGATGATTCTAAATTTTGATAAATGATGTTGTTGAAAAGTTTGGAAAGGGCAAGATAAGATTTATTGTGGATTTTACGGCCTGGATTACCCAGGGAGTAAAGAGGTACGAGTACCAGCGTATAGGTACCTTAGAGGTACCTTAGGGTTCAAGGTAGTGGCTACTTTAGCCTTGACGGCCCCGCGGGGAAACTAGCTGGATGCTTGAATCTTTTGGCCGTGAAATTCTCCGAGGGTATACTTTTACTTTTACTTACATACATTATACATAACAGTACCGGGACGACGGAAACATCAACTGGGTCAGGGCCAATCCATGAATCCATGAATCCGGCCTGCGGGCTTGTGGCTCGGCATGTATCTCGAGAGGGGACCGTGGCTCCACTCTCTTCTTTGCCTCGGTCACTCTCAGTCTCTCGCCCACAGGGCTAGGCTTGGAATTGTCTTGAGCCTCTGGACCTCTGGACCTCTGTACCTCACCCATGGCTTCATCTGTGGAAAAGGGCAGCATGATGGACTCAGACTGGAGCTTCTTGATTTGACCTGGACACCCAAGGTCCAAGGATGATGCTCAGAACAGAAGCACCGAGGTTGTTACGTGTTCCCCGGAATCGATACGATGCTGCATGCTGGATGCTGCATCTTGTGCCGGGATCCAGGTAGGTATCCAATTCTGGGGTAGCCGTGAATCTCAAAGACTGAAAAGGGCAATTTTGTGGCGCCCTCAAAAGCTAAAAGACCTTAGCTTGGCTGATCAGTAGGCGTCTAAAAAAGGGTAATTATCCGAATCAGACCTTTCATCTAAGTTGCATGTTTTGCATCGGATTTGCATGTCATTCCTGAAGATTCAACTGACATGACGACAGGAGTTGAAAGTTGCCGACACTCACAACAGTAGCTTCAGCCTACCGACAACAAGGACAAGGACAAGGACCATAGCACTCGAGACGACACATCGGTCCTTCTCCTTCTCTTCTTCTCTTTGCCCTCGTCCCCCTCCAGGCTAGACCATACCACACCTGACTGACTTTCGTCTGAATCTCATCTCTACTCTTCTACCCGTGTTCTGACCGACTACCGCCACCCATGGCTTCGTTGCTGTGCAGTTATGATTCCTACCATAATATGACGACTTAGCTTTACAATATATTGGATTTTATTACCCAACCTCCATGAGCTAGCCTATCCTCATGAGAATCGACCGACGCTGAAGGTCCGAGCATATGGACGGCGTGCATGGCATTTTGCTTTATTACTATGAGCTTCACAGTTCCATCTCGAGGTCCGTGCTCCGCGCAGTACACATTGTGCCCCTTGAATCAGGGAATCCTTCGGAGTATCTTTTTGTGGTACCTATCCGGCTGACGCGTCGACTCCATTGAAGATCACCAATTTGTTGTAACTCAGAGAATTTCGGTCCTTTTAGTCATCTATTAACACCGCTGCGCGACCTCCATCCAGTGCCCAAGAAAGCCAGGACTAAATGTCGATCTTATTGGAGATTGCTAGTCTCCGAGGTCATTGAAGATTAACGTACATCCAATCAAATCAGGCCCAGGTTCTAATAATCGCAGAAAGGTACCGAATCTAGCTCACCTTTTGCTCTTCCCAGATAGTCAAAGCATGAAACTATACAAATAGAGTCCATCAAACACGGACGGTCACGGCGCACTCAAAACTCGGCAAGACTTTCGGAAAGCCAGGAACGCTATGCTCAGCGTAAGTATGTGCAAACTCGTCCCAAAGCTCGCGATTTTCACCGAGCTCATCGATCGTGTCTCCACTTATTGATTCGCCATTTGAGAAACGCGCATTAAAACCATCATGCTTTTGCGCCATTCAGTCGTTCCCCTACCTAGATCCTCCTCGAAGACTCGACAGACCCCGGCTTCTCTAGTCAAGTACCGAGACCACGAGCTTCGTCTCGCTGAAAATGTCTCCAGATCGGTCCATCAATTGTGGCCCTTCCGAATTCGTCTATACTCCTGACGCCAACTTGCTCCTCTCGCTTACTGAATGAATTAGCCACCAACATGGAACCTCCAGGACTGTGAATTCGACCCGGTCTGGACAGAAATAGTATGGTACAGTGATGATCGCCAAAGGTTTAGCATTGGATCTTCAGTCATGACTATTGAGACCACCAGAATACTTTCTAGTGGGTTAAGTGCACGGACGAGAACGACTTCAGAGTTACAAACTAGTTTGGCAAAGAATTGAAGCGAGGATATGGTACCAGCCTCGTTGGCAGAAACAGATGTAGAAGTCTGCTGTATAAGAAGGAGTGAGATCTCTCTCTTCATCTTTCATCCTTCACTGCACAACCATCCGTCACCTCATCCAGATTCGTCATCTTCTATTCCCGCAGCACAATTTGCATCCTTCTCTGTTCTATCGGAGTAGTAGTCGAAGCTGCTTCAATAGTCAGTATGAAGTTCTTCAGTCTCGCAATATGTGCAACTGCGTTTGCCACTACTGCAATTGCGCAAACAATCGAGCCGACAGTTGGCGGGTACACGTTTGAGCTCTGCGTCCAAGAAGTCGCTCAGCTCAACCCTGGTACATACTTTACTCGCTCATCGTCACAGCCCTTGACTCCAACAACTTGCGCAACGTACTGCTCTGGGTACAACTACTTTTCCCTATTCGCAGGTCAGAATCTGCCCTCTTCTGATCTTGAGTGTCACTAATCTCCATCCAGCCTCCGGCTGTATTTGTTCTAACACACTCTCTGCTGGAACCAATGATATACTGGTTGCCAACAGTCATTGCCAGACCGCATGTCCAGATGACTCGACTTACGCTTGCGGTGGTGTCAATTCCACTGGCGGCAACTATGGGTTGATATATGGTGCTCTCAATCCGGCGGGTCCCTCAACAACTACGGCCACGAAGACAATTACAGCTACAGCAACCACTTCTGTCACCAACACGGTTACTGCTACTGCATCCACTGTTACCAATACAGTCACTGCTACAGCAACCACTACGCAGACAGCATCCACTGTCACCAATATAGTCACCGCTACAGCAACAATTACGCAAACAGCATCCACAGTTACTAACACCGTTACCGCTACAGCAACCACTACGCAAACAGCATCCACAGTGACTAACACAGTTACCGCTACAGCAACCACTACGCAGACAGCATCCACTGTCACTAATACAGTCACTGCTACAGCAACCACTACGGAGACAGCATCCACTGTTACCAACACAATCACCGCCACAGCAACTATTTCTACTACGGCAACGGTCACAGCCACGGCTTCAACGACTACTGACTATGTCTCTGATTTTATCACTGTCACAGCCACTGCAAGTGCCTCAACAGTCACTCTTAGCGCTTCTACAGCAACGGTTACAGCGAGCGCTTCGACAATTACTGACTATGTCTCCGATTTCGTCACTGTCACAGCCACTCAGAGTGCCTCGACGATCACTCTAAGTGCTTCCACAGCCACGGTCACAGCGAGTGCTTCGACAATTACTGACTATGTCTCCGATTTTGTTACTGTCACAGCCACTGCAAGTGCCTCGACGGTCACTCTGAGCGCTTCTACGGCGACGGTTACAGCGAGCGCCTCGACGGTCACTCTGAGCGCTTCTACGGCGACGGTTACAGCGAGCGCTTCAACAATCACTGACTATGTCTCTGATTATACGACAAACTATGTCACCCTCACCGCCTCGACATCTACAATCAGCGTCACGAATCTTGTTACAGTAAGTTGCTTCAGACTTTCTCCACCCAATCCCCCCCCAAAACTTCGAGTCTAAGCTCCTGTATTAGGTTACTCAAGGCGTCACCGCGGCGCCCTCAACCGTCACAGTCACTGCCCCGGCAGCCTCAGTACCAGCCTCGACTGTGACGCAAACAGGTCCTGCTTCCACGGTGACTGTCACGGCTAGCGGATCAGCAGCTCCTCCATCCACTGTCACAGTCACGACGACATCCGCCTCCACTTGCCCCGTTGCTTCAGCAACGACCGTGACTCTTTCAGCGTCGAGCAGTCCTGGAGTCACCAAGATCTCTACAGTCATCGTCACACAGACTGCAGGTGCTCCCTCCACGGTGACTGTAACCGGGCCAGCGGCTTCTGGATCAACTGTCACAGTCACGGCCTCCGGTTCCACTTGCCCCAACCCTGCTTCCGCTTCCACTGTCACCGTTACACCTTCAGCTGGCAAGGGATCAACAGTCACTACTACGCAGTACACCACGCAGTTGAGCACCATTACCGCCAGCGCGGTCAACAGCGGCTACACCACCCTCACCTTTATAATCCCCGGCCTGTTCACGGACACTTTCATTTACAGCAACAACAAGCAGATCACCGCGACCAACTTCAAGGGCGCCACGGTGACAACTACAGCGACGACTTTGGCGACGACCACCGTGGTGGCCCCATCGACGACTGCGAAGACGACGACGGCTTCCACGACGAAGAAGAACGCTGTTCGGGGACGGCTCAACTGGTAGGGGACGGTCGACTGAGCTGGAGTGATGGGGGTTGATGATGGGGAGGAGAATGGTGACCTATGCTGATGATGGAGACGACTTGGCGATCAACTTTGTTTGGCAGGAGGTTTTCACTTCGGTAGTCGTTCATTAGTGCAACAGGAGATTTCACAGAAGTTAGACGATGGGGACGAATTGGCGATTAGTTTTCTTTGGCAGGAGGGTTTCACTTCGGCAGTCGTTCATTAGTGCAACAGGAGATTGACAGAAGTCGGATGATGGTGACGAGTTGGCGGTTAGTTTTCTTTGGCAAGAGGGTTTCACTTCGGTAGTCGTTCATTAAATCGATAGGAAGTTAATCAAAGTCATCACATCTTACCTTGTCGGACGCTTTCGTTGATTTTCACTTTTCACGTGTCGCACTAGGAAACAGACTCGACCTTTGCCGGTTTCCCTCAAGACTGTAGACACCTGTATTGACACCACCTTTACCTAGAACCTGAAGATATTTCATCTCCGCTTCTGTCCACTGTAGACTTGGATCATCATGTAGGTGTCCTATTTCCTATCAAGAAGCTTCCTCCCCCGATCTGACCTGAAATCGAATACCGAGCCATGACCTGGAAACATCTGCTCCTCAAACATGTCTCCGTGCTCGCCCGTCTTCCTCAACAGAGAAATACCGAATCCGAGTCCGTCAACGGTGACCACAGCCTCGCTCGTAGCGTTCCTCTTTCCAAGTTGGATTCCGCGGTCCCGGCGTCACGGACTCTTGTCCCAAAACCCTTCACACAAACGCCCGCCACCATCTCCTCTCGTCAACACACAAGTGCTCCAGCGAGCGTAACAGATATTTATCTCTGTGATGCTGTACTCCGATAGGACAGCCAGGGTATATACGCCTCGAATACCATCAACTTCTGCTTCACCTCTCCTGAAGAAGTAAGCGCTGGCTACGCCGTCGCCGGTCCCTTGAGAGATATTTCATCTCGCCTTCACGGATTAAAAGTTGCCTATTATAGACGAGCTGAAGCGTTTGATTGGTGCACCGGCAAGGTTGAGACTGGAAGAGCTGCTAGATGCGTGTTTAAGGCCATCGTACAGGCTACCGATGATACTGCTCCTCTCCAATACGGAGGCCAAGCTGGGACAGGATTTCATGAGTGAGTGGCGGCAGATGTGTAAGGGCAGCCTTCCGGGACGATCTGGTGCAGATAGACCGCGCCCAGGGTCGACGCACAAACCCAACAAGTTGGAGGTTGGATTTCTATTGAAAAAGTGAATGATCGATGACGCTCACATGGCTAGAGGAATATACGTTCAGGTAGTGCCACAGCGTGCCGTCCCGGATACAGCCGCGAGACGGTGTTTGCTCCAAGTAAGGAGCTTTCCCTACCAATCTTTCCTCGATCCCGTCCCATGACTGAACGAAGCTGGCTCTGAAATCGCTACATCTTCCTGACCAAGCGTGACACATTTTCTTTCCTCCGTTTCCTGCCATTCTCACAGCTAGAGATGACGACTTTGTGTGCTCCGGTGCAGTATGTTAGAATTCAAGCTCGAATTCAAGCACCTTCTGAACATCATTTTTAACTTTACAACGGGTTTCGGAATGGCGCTTTGCTTCGACGTTGTTGAGTGCGATTCGCATGCCCTGACATTCTTTCATATTGAGAACGACGTCGTCATCGACGATAATTTTTAAACCATTATCGCAAAGCCAGACCAATCGTACGACGCTTGCGGGCTCCACCGACATGGCTGCAGCGATCCTTCTGGTCAGTTCACGAGCGGTGCGCTCGATGAGATAAATCGGTGCATAGCGATCACCCTCGTTAGAACATATGTAGAAACAAGCAACTCTATCGTCCCCACGCTTTACTGGCTTGGCCCTAATAGCTAATGGACCAATCAGTGTTGGCGTCTCCTGCCGTGCGCCATCTGCTAGTGGCGGAGGCGTATGTCCATTAGGGTTCGACGATGAGATCGGATCCTCGTGTCGCAAGATTAGAGGCATGGAGGCGCTTCCATCATCTGACAGGGATATCCTGCTGCTAAAGACTGAAGCCTCCTGGTGTAGGAGTTCTCCTGTTTTTGGATACCAATCAAAGTGCTGCTGTTTCTGTCCTGGCTGATCCAGAAAACTGTATGGCTGAGTAGGACGACATATTCTTTGCAAGCTACCAATTCTGGAACGCAAGCCCTCTTCATGAGCTTTTTTTAATCTTCTAGGTTTCGCAAAGACTTCTGGGTGATTCTTTTTATGCTTTCCAAGCTTTTTGGGTTCCCGAATTGCACGAGCCTGGGACTGACATAATTGCTTCCCTAGTCTCTCAATTCGTTTTTTGGCACTCGCGATATCATTGGCCACCTTACGCTCTGCACCATGGTTTCTGAATAGCTGGATCCTACAGTAGCTTATCCTGAGATCTGTGCTTGGGAATCCCAGTGGGTTTGTCGAGATCTCTTCGGTCTTACTGCTGAGTTGCATGGTGACACCGTGGACTCCTTTGACGGTACTGAAATCAGTTGACAGGAAATTGAACTGCATCGTGATAGAGCACTGCCTTGAATCATGGCGATTCGCACCCCACACTAACGAGAAGCCGTCAGAGTGGATGGCTTGAACCTTTGATATGGGGTTTCGATCGTCAGATTTGCCAGAGTAGACCAATTCAGAGCTTACGTATTCGATAGCTTGAAGCCTTTCATCCAACCGGTGGCCCTCATCTGCACCTCGGCTTTGGCCCCATAAACGCCAGAAACCTGCAGGACATTGTTTGTGGTATTCCGAATCGAACGCAATCTGAATCGATGTGCAGTACAGCATGTTGTCCGGTTCGGATGTAAGATGCGATGTGTCTTCGACCAGAAGCGAGTATCGCGCCCCTTTATTCAAGTATGTGACAGCACGCTCATCAGACCCTTTGAGATTAGCAGGAGGTACGTCAAGCTTATGGCGAAAGCGCGGCCTAAAGATACAATGAGTTAGGGTCAAGATATGAGATAAGCAGGAGAGACACCCACTCCTTCGAAACGGGCATATATGTAGCTGCTTCGGTACTGTCCCGTTCATTACAGGAGGACATGGTGAAGTCAATTTGCTGCGGCTCATCTTCGCTTGTGTACTCTGTACGGACTTGACCGTCGGTGCTGACGTCTAGCAGAGGCGGGAACTCAGGCCAGGCAGAGGGAATGAGATCTGGGGATGGGATTCCAGTAGGTTCAGAAGAGGTCAAATAGTCTGGGGTCATAAAGTCTGACCACTCGACTGCCGTAGTGCTCGGAAAGATAAGCTGAGCTGGTTCTGCTAATACTGGCTCATGGGGATCTTCATGTTGAGCAGATGTTAATCCTCTTGGGTCAAAATCATCCATCATAATTTCTCGGGATGAGACAGATGCACAATTGAAGGGGGATGGAATTGGTCCCGAGGAAAGCCAGGGCAAGGCTGTTGCGGTCGTATCAAGGCTCTCATGTTGCATTGTGCCGCTGTGGGCAGCGGAGTCAGACCCCCTCAGGGACTGGGAGATGTGGTTTGGTGGGAGGGAAGACTCACTCATTCCCTACGCTACGTGATTTGACAGGGCAGTCTGATTCGGTGGCTGATGGATGAAAAGGGGGCGATGTGCCTGGAGGAACATCAGGGTGACTCTGGCGGAAGCGGGCGTAGAATTCTCGGTCCGGCTTCTTAGAGCTCCGCCTGTCAGAAAAGCGGTCATTATCAGTCCTGTAGGCATTTGTCCCACGCATTCCTGCAAGCGTTTTCCCTGAATACTACACTGGAGAGTCGGAAGACTTTGCGTACCTCTTACTGAACATGACGGGCTACGGTCATCAGAGGCTGAGTGAGATAGGTGTAGTGTAGGGATAGGCAAAGTCGAAGATGTGATTACGATGGTTACCATACACTAGACCTGGATTTTGTTCCTCGGAAACACTGTACTCTCGTGTCAAGGAAGGAGCTAAAGGAGCTAAAGGAGCTAAAGGAGCTAAAGGAGCTGTCGTCGCTTCAGATTTCAGACTTCGAGTGGCAAGCCATGTGGTTGAGCCTCTGGGGATTTTTTGCCTTGTTTTGTGGATGATGGATTGATAAGGGCCAGGGTCAGGGTCAGGGTCAGGGTCCAGGATGGCTGTTCCATGAGGTAGTGGCGGTGCAGGAGTAAGCCAAGTACCAATCAAAGTCAGCAAAGTTAGCATCCATTCCATTATTACTTACATTACTTACATTACTTACCTTAATTCATTATTTATTGCCTGACTCCGAGGCTCGGCAATGTCGGCATTCATGATTCGGATAATTCGGCAAATGCTCGAGCATGGATGATGGACGATGGACGATGGACGACTTGTCCCTTGTCGTTCCCTTGGGCAGCTCTGGAAGCTGAAGTTATCAATCTTCAATCTTGCTGCCGCTTCTCCCGACTCCCGCCATTCTTCCCCTCATCTGCCCCTGCTTAACTTCCTAACGGCTGGCCTACACTCGAATTCTACGTTACGTTATGCATCCATCTTTCCTTGTTTACTCCACACATGACCATGACCATGACCATGAAAAGAGTCCTATTCATTGGATTCATTCCAATCATACCACCGTACGACATCATTCCAACACAAGGTACCGACGGTAAAGGCAGGTATACATCCGATGCCCGCGCAAAATTACGACTGCTAAATCATCAAGTTGGCCTTGTATGTTGCAAGCCACTTGCGCCACAATTCGACCCAAAGATAAAGACCCTGAAACCCTGAGAGAGACCCAGAGACCCAGAGACCCTGAGACCCTGAGACCCTGAGACCCTGAGACCCTGAGACCCTGAGACCCTGAGACCCTGAGACCCTGAGACCCTGAGCAATGGTTAAAGTTGAGTATTACTTGCAGAATGAAAGAATACATACTTTTCATCAGAGATTGGCTACCTGGGGCTATGACTCGAAAAATTCGAAGCCAACAGTCAGGCCGGTCAATGCCTTCACTTTGCCCTGTATCCACCATCATTCCCATCCGAGTTGCGAAAACCCTGTGGCGCGCGTCAAGCACGATACCTCCATACGTGAGTCCACAACCAGCATCACCCGGGAAGCCTCCAACCACGTCCTTGCACCGCGATCTGCCGATGCCTCGTGAAACCTGGCTTCGACTACGAAATCTCGCCTGAGTTTGTCGATATCGGGAACGGTGCCGGAAATACTTGTCCAAAGAGGGCCGAGAAGATGACACGCAGCAGCACAAACGGCGGCGACCAGAAAGGCCGAGCAATATTCTTCCTTGCCCTCCTCAAATCCTTCTATGAATTGCTCCATGTCGAACAAAAGGTAAGCGGGGTGAACCTGAGTCCAGTAGAGGAAGAAGAGATGCTTGATTAATCGTCGGTCATAAGAGGCTGCGATCCAAGGACGCACGACGCTGCTCGGCACGGTTGCTGGAGCTGGACTATGTCTATGACAGTCTTCACTCTCGAGTCTCTGCAGCAATACCCCCTCGTTCTTTACTGACTTTCCTTCCGACGGCGAAATCGCAACCTTGGCAATCAAGGCCAGGCTTTCCTGGTCCTTCAACAACTGCAGGATGGTGGAGACCTGGTGGTCGGACCGGAGAGCATGTAATATCTGGTCGGACAGGGCGTTTTGTCGTCGTAGTTCGTCGGTCTCACGCAGCAGTTCCTCCTTTGCGGCACGGGCAGTCGCCTCATATACGCACATAGTTGCTGGTGGGACTAGGCCGTAGCGAGAGCAAGCATCGCAAGGAGATTGGCCATCGCACTAGGGAAAGGAAATGATACGGCTCAGCCATGGAGTTTCGTGCGCCTCGTGATTGTTACGAAATGGAAGGTCATACCTTTCTGCGTTTTCTCCGGCAAGTGGTACATGCATTGAGAGTCAGTGGTTTGCGTGGAGCCCTTTTCTTCCTTTCACATGGGTGCTTGAGGACGGGGCCAAGATGAGGCATCGGACTTGGAGACATTGTGAGTGCGGGAACTATGCAGTGAAGGCGTCGTAGAATTCGATGACATGATGCATCGGTCCTGATGGCTTTCCCTTTCACTTGCCCTTTCGCTTTTTGGGGAGAGTGTGTATAAGTAGAGAAGCTTTGATAAGGTATCCTACGGTGTTTGGCGTATAATTGAAAAGTTCAATAATCAACTAATTCATTATTGACAGGGAAGCGGAGACATGTTGTAGCCCTCATTCTCAATAATATCCTTACACTACTCTACATTTATCAGGACCCAAGCATCTTTTTCATCTTGCACACTTTCGTCATCAGGGTCCAGGGGTCCAAAGGGTCCAGAGTCTAGATGCTGAGAGAGCGGAGGCATCACGATCCCATCTTGACGCCACAGTACGGAGTTGACTCCGTACAATCAGTCATTCCTCGGAGGTGCAAGGGTTTAAGGGTCCAAGGGTCCAAGGGTCCAGGGGTCCAAGCCCGAGCGTGTATTATTTGGAGACATGTGTGGCTAGAGCTACCTTATCTGGCGCATGTCAATACACATGACTCGTATTATTCATTGTTTACTCCGTATGTAAGACCTTACTTATCATAGGTAACCCTTTCATTCAGACATGCAGCATCACCAGCATTCTTGGCTTGGCTTGGCTCGCATTCGTATATGCTCCATGCTTCATGCTCAATGCTCCCTGCTCCCTGCTCCATGTCGCAACGTAGACTACTACACACGTACATTCTTCGACTCTTCATCTCGTCATACCGTGCGATTTGGTGATTTTGCCGACCATCTCTCGTAACCATCACACCAAACCACATTATCATCTGGGCGTCCATGTCCAATTGGCCTAAGTTCTAACAGTGCCGGAGCTATTCCATCTTCCGCAATCCTCGGCTGCAAGGCTCTCCATCGGTAGGAACGGCAACATGGGCAAGGTCAACCCCTGATAAGGTTTACGATTGAATCCATCTGCCGTAGTCTATATATTACGAGACATCCGCAATTGACCACGTCTTGTTGCTCATACCACTGCCAGACTCTTGATACCAACAAGCATAATTCGTCCTCATGGATCAGCAGTCTGCAGGCTACCTGCAGTATACTTGGTCAAGCCCGACAATGCGAGCCGTTGAGCAGTCACACCAGACGTTGCAACATGTCCCTCATCAGCATTCCTACCATGCTCCCTTCCCCGGCCAAATTTACCCTTCGCCATATTACCATGCCAATCATCAGCCTCTATCGCCTGATCAGAAACACTCCCAGATGTCGTCTTGGAGCACCATGCCTACTTTCCCTCACGATCCCAGTCAGTCTTGTCTAGAGTATCCTCCTTTTCAGTATCCATCCTCCCCGCCGAACCTCTTCCAGCATACCCATCCTTTTCTTCATCCAACCCAACAGCCACCGCCCTTCATCGACAGCAATCACACGGGCTATCCAAGAAAAGTCCATCATAGCAACGGTAAGGATTCCTTCCAAAACTCTATCACCTATTAAAGGGCCACGGTAGTCACCCACGTCAACAGCACGTGCACATCTGCAAGCACTAGATCAGGTGTCCTTCGTGGACCACCGAGGAAGCCTCGACAATCAGGCCATGCGCTCTGGGTTGGCAATCTACCTTTCGGCACAGACATCATAAAGCTCAAGGAACATTTTTCCACAGCGGCAAAGGGGACGATAGAGAGTGTGTTCTGGATTTGCAGAAGTAAGTCCGCCTTTGTCAACTACACAACGGGCGAAGCACTCTTGGATGCCCTGAATCGTTTCAATGATGCAAAGTTTGAAGGGGTACGGTTGGTCTGTCGTGTTCCAAGGCTGGTCATGAGTACTCCTACGGTAAGTGACACTTCTGATAGAACAGGGGACGACCACCAGGATAGTCCCCATGTGCCCATTGAAGATCATACGACGACGACCACACAAAACGAAGGAAGCGCATCCGAGTCGCTAGGCACGAGCGAGGTGAACGTGAAAGCACCACCTGATAATAATGCAAAGAAAAGATTCTTCATAATGAAAAGCCTGGCAAGAGAAGACCTCGAGTTATCGGTACAGAATGGCCTCTGGGTGACCCAAGACCACAATGAGACAATCCTCAATAAAGCATTCATGGTATGAAATCCTCGTCCGACAGCCATGACTAGACACCTGACGTGATCCAGAGCGCCGACGAAGTATATCTCATATTCTCCGCCAACAAATCTGGAGAATATTTCGGCTATGCGCGTATGCGAAGTCTAATCACCGGACAGACTTCCAAACCACGTCCAACAAGTCCAGCAGAGGACGATTTGGAGACGACTGAATCCGACATGCCCGAGATAGTGTTCACGCCCGGCACCGAATGTGCCCCCGAAGGCGCCATCTTTATCGACGCGCATCGGGGTTCCATATTCTGGGAAGCCGATCGCGCGAGCAAGGACGACTTCAGCCCCAAGCTATCCCCCGAGACCCACGATCTCAAGAGTGGCGGATCCCACAAGGGATCCGCAAAGGACAAGGAATGGAACCTCAGCAGTCCCTTTGATGTCACGTGGATCTCAACAACTCGTCTTCCCTTCCATTGTACAAGAGGCCTGAGAAATCGGTGGAACGCAAATCGAGATGTCAAGATTGCCAGAGATGGAACTGAATTGGAGACCAATGTCGGCATACGGCTGTTGGAGCTGTTTCATCAGACTCGGTTACCTGTCTTTTGGGATTCATATGGCTGCGCCTTTCAAACATGATCGCCCGCCTATTTTTAATTTTATGTGAATCACGACACTCTGATATCTGGGACCGAGAGGGCTGCAGTTGCGAGGGAGGGAGATACCAGGTCTCAAAGTGCGATTTCTTTGCGGCAGATCGAGGGTAGCTCTGGCAGTCAATTGTGCCGTGAGACTGCAATGCCTGATTCTTCGCAGACCGTTCCCTGCAAGTAGAGATGACCGTTGCGAGCATTGGAGGTAGCTTCAATCTTTGTAATTATCTGGACTCTGCTAAAGCTTGACAATGGCATCACAGCTTACCAAATACTCTCAAGTGACGAGCTACCATCTTTGAGATTTCTGAGACACTACCGTGTGGAGCAGGCACAGCGTATGTCGTAGCACCTTTAATAGCCCTGTATCCTAACATCTCCCCGGCGTCGCGTTTCCAACGCTTGAGTCAAGCATGGAGATTCAAGAATGTGAATTCGAAGAACGTCAAGTCATACATGCAAGGGGAAGTAAGTGGATACGGTTGAATACAGATTGTGCTCGATTTTAAAGTAGGACCACTGTCTGTAGTACTTGGGATGAAACGTGGCGATTCAGATGTAAAGGAGATAGAGACATGCGGCGAATGCTTGATTCTGCTCTATAGAAACTCTGAGACACCAGCGACAGTGGAGATAACGTAGAGGCGCAGAAACCGACCAAATCTGACAAAACCATTTCCTAGAACATTTTGAGTAAAATAAATAATTAAATAACGTACACCTTTCAGCAGCAAGGCATTGGCGTTAGTGGTTTAGTGGTAAAATTCGTCGTTGCCATCGACGAGCCGGGAGTTCGATTCTCTCCTAACGCAATTTGATTTTTGCATTGTTGGAATTTTTCGCATCTTTTTTCCTTGGCTTGGAAGCTGGGGCATGGGATAATAATAAAAAGGAGTCTCGTTGGTGTGGCATTGGCTGGATTTTCAGCCCTACGGTACTCGAGTGATGCTTGGCATTATATACTTGTTGTCTCTTCACACATATCAGTTGGAAGGTGCTGCCGGCTTAGTCATGGTCTTAATTAGACAGCAGGCCTCGGCCAGACCAAATAATCCTCTTCTACCCACACGAATGACTTCCGTCTCACCTATGTCAACAAAAGCCCCGGTCCGCGGGACTCCTAATAAGGCAGCATCTGCTCAGCAGAACCTACATGTGACTACGCAAAATCCAAGCCTGCTACACTAGCAGTAGCGACGTGTATCATCATTGATCTATGTGACACAGTCAGCCTTGCTTTCTACACTACTTACTCCGTGCACTCGCGTCTCTTCACACCGTTCTATCTCTCATGTTAGCTCACATGCTCTTATAAATCTTTCTCGTCTTTGGACTATTCCAAAACAAAGTTTCATAGCGACAAAGCCAAGCCTGGGTTCCAGTCATCCCGAGGGTAGTGACGGCCACCAGCTTGGTGATCTTGGTCGCGGAAGGCTATCAGATGAAGAAGCACAGATTAGAGGGGAACCAGAGTCGAGCATTCAGACCGGCCTCCATCTGAAGAACGATAGCGATGACAGTGAATCATCGAGTGGAATGAATCCAGATGAAAGTGCTCGTCTGTAGGAAGACTTGAAGGCTGAGACGGGTTACGCTTCCTACTCTGCTTACCTAGAAGCTTACGAGGATGATCATTCATTTCTTTGGTTCACGAGGGAAGCCCTCAGGGATATCATTTCAAATAAGGCTGCATTTGATCATTTTTGCGCCATTGTCGATGTACAGGACGAAGATAGCACGAGTCGTAAGCTGACTCTGAGATGCAGCTCTAGATCGGGGACAAAGATCCTTTCTGCTCTTCGTCAACCACCGCCTACAACAAAACTTGGTATCGTGCTGTGGGATAGTACCTCCCTGACTGAAGAAATGTTGAATGCCCTTGGATTAGGATTGAGAGTTCAATCTCATTTTTTCACCGCCTTTCTTGCCAGACACCCGAAAACTCCAGCAATGTTGGACATAGGTACAGGTTGGAAGGCTTCAGACGACGTTGTCGTTATAGGCCAGTATGTCATGACTCTAGTCCGTGATTATCTACCAGAATATCCAGACGCCCCACCTATCATCTTGATCGCTGGAGTTGATCAAAAGTATTTGCAAATCGACAGAGACTTTCATGACACTTTTCCCTTTCAAAAGCTGGCTACGCAAGCGACGAAAAAATTGCCCAATCCTTTGGACCAGCTACCAGAATGGATGAGAGATTATTTTTGTCGCTTAGAGTCTGATATCAAAGAGGGAACGGGCCTTGGCAGAACTGATATGGACCCGACATTCTGTCCACTGACTGCATTACTGCAGTTCAATATGCCCTTATTCTGCCTCGAATGTAGGGCGGTTCGACGGTTTTATCTCCAAGCTACCAAACCCGGGCGTACGGAGACTGTTGAGAAGTCACTGAAGGATGTTTTCAAGAAACGCTATTTGTTGCGGACAATGATTGAAGACTCAGAAGAGAACTCCCTACGGCTACGAGATTATATGCATTCACAAATAAGACCCGACAAGCCGCAGACCCAATCTTTGATGACCTTGGAAGGTGATCTTCAGCAGATCCGTCTCGAAGCAACTCGCTTGGAGGCTGAGATACGTGACTTCTTGCAGCTTCAAACTGGAGAATTGGCACTAAAGGAATCGAAGAAATCTATCGAACTATCCAGTTTCCAAATCGAGGAGGCAAAGCGCGGTTAGTTCAAATCATTAAATACTAAGAAAGCACTCGCTAAAAGCTCTAGTGAAAATCTGTAAGCATCAAATATAATGACAGTCAGCTTGGACACTAAGACGTGCAGTTACAATACTTGCTTTCGTGTATGTGCCTCTCAATCTCGCGACTTCGATTTTCGGAATGAACATCGAGCAGTTGAATGGAAGCGGACAACATCTTTGGGTATTCATACTTACCGCGGTGATCACATTGGTCGTTACCGGTGGTTCATGGTTTATCATTGAACAAGTCAATAGCTATCGCTGGTGGCGGAAGAGGCGCTCCGACACGCCATACAACGGAAAGACGCAGTTTTCATTAGTGGTACGGCTCGCTTTGCTCGTGTACCTTGTCTCAAATGGGCATTCGCAATGGATGTTGAAATCGGGGGCTTGGTGGCGTACCATTATAGATCACCGGTCTTTAGTTAAAGATGGGTGTGTTCTCCAGAAAGATAACGGGCGTTTGACTGCCTGCGAATACGTGTCAAAATATAGTACGAGAGAGTACGACGGTCCTGCGTTTTTTGATGATAGTAACGTCAATCAGTGGATTGACGGGAAAGACGACTGACCGTGATGGTCTTGGATTAGATGCCACTGCTAGATACCTCGAATGACTCTTTCTCTAGAGTACGCTGAGCGTGAAGAGATTAGACGTGACTAGATACTATGAGCGAGCGAAGAGGCTCGGAAACTGTCAAGATGGGGGTTTCTCAGGCCTGTCTCCAGCCCCTGTTCCAGAGTTTCATGCGCGAGTGTTGCGGGCATAAGATATGTCTTGGGGAATGCAGACATGGAATAATTCCAGCATACCTGGAATATCCTTTACTTCTTTGCTGGACGACGAGTCGAGATCAGCTGGTGTGTATTCGGCTCAATCCTTGTCTGCTGTCGATAGTTGCCATTGCAGGACGATTTCCGAATGTTTATTAACGTCTTCTACGGGGATAATTTGGCTCTAATACTATTGATTGTAGAATTGATAGTGTCTCTTGTAAGATCTTGTAATCGTTTGTAAGAAATGATTGCGTCTTGACATTTCTATGAAGACTCCAGCACGGCCGAGAGCAAAGACCCAGAAACACTTGGAGGATGCCAAAGCGGGAAATCAGACAGAATCGGACTCTCCGTCGTCTCGCTGCAACTCAACGAAATGGGTGTCAAGCGTGTCGTGGAGAATTCGTTGGCCAAGAAGTACACAAGCCCGATACCAAAACAGCATTCAAATGAGCTCGTGCTATGACTGATGCCCGTGTTGACAAGTGCTGTACATTCACCTGTGAACACCAATGGCAGAGGAAATCGCTATCGTAGTTAAGAAAGTACATTGAGCATTGTCTGCCTCGGGGACTTGACAAGCGTAGGGTTTTGCGCTCCTGGATGAAAGCCGTTCCAGTCATCCGCAATCAGCATCGTAGTCAATAGTCTGGCAGGGCAATTGATTCAGGGGTTCCGCCCGAACATCAAAACCCGTCTAATTTCAACCCTTTACAACTTAATAACGAGGATATCTATAAAGAATTTCCTGCGTTGGGAAAAAAATAGTATGTTTGAGGTCGTTGACCCGATCCGGAAGTGCCCCCACAACGGCACCGACGGATCCGGAAGAAGTCTGGTCGCTGGCATCCCAGGCGATCTGATCTTCTTCCTCCTTGTCGAGTGCAGGAACAATCAAGGTCCACGGCCTCCTTGAGACATGAGGATCCTTACTAGCCTTGAGGTTCTTGCATATGTACCCAAGAAAATCACCAGGAACGGCGTGGAACCGGAATAGGCTGCTGCTCTAGGCTATTCTCGAAGTCTCTCCGAGGCGGTCTCCTCTCTCGTATTGATCGAGGCATCGAACAGCTTCCGATGCTTCGGTGGGTGTAAAAGGACGCTCGTCGGATCCATTCGCGGCCAATTCAGCCAAATAGCTCCTGACTATTCTGTGGGAGATCTTCACTTTCAACATTGGCTGTGTAGGTTGACTAGACAGTCTGCATCTCTTTTTGTAAAGGCCTCCAGTCTGATACTTGTCCAGGACTCCCGGAAGACTGGCTGGACTCTGAGGCTCCAAGACACGGGGTAGGCACGTTCTGCCAAGAAATTAAGTACCCGCAGTATGGACATGGGAGGAGAAGAGAACGATGAGAGGAAGGTGTGCGGTCGGCTTGGGATCGGATGGGAAGAAAGCAGAGTTGCATGGAGTAGAGAGTTAAGGGGGATGGTGTAATGTGCGTAGATTTTATTTGAGGAAAAATGAATAGGTCTTCTTGGCTTCTTTCTGGTCTCTTTGCCACAAAGGTCTCGTACATATCGCTAAGAAAATCGCTGAGAGCGCGTGATCTGACTCGTGCATGGTGTCTTCCCCGCGACAAGGCTAAGCTGTACTGAGTCACACAGGCTGTACGTTCCTGTGGCGGTGCCTTCAATTTACACTCTGGTTGCCCGGTGCGTTCAGCAGCAGCGGCATGTCCGCGAACGCTTCTTCCAGACCCTTTCGTAGCTTCGGGAGCCACTGCTTGACGAGTCCGAACAGTAGCTGGCTCAGACCATCCCTTCAGAGACGTAATCCCAACTCGATAGATGGGCAATGTGGAGAAAGTCGATTTTCCGGGCAAGCTGATTACGGAGTCGTTGTATTGCTCGTGTCACTTAGAGAAGTTCAAACCCTACTTGTGATTTTGGTTCTTCAAGACATGCCGGCATGATCCGAGAAATATGTCCTCACTTTACTCCTGGCCAGGGAAAGCTTATTCGCTGCGACACCTGCATAGTAGTCAATCAGATTTGTATTTACATTTCTCGTGTGCGATCTCTTTTTGCATCGACTCTCTTGACCTTCCTCAGAATCCCTGAAATCCCTCAGCTGGGTCCGAAATCAACGAGACGCAAACGGTACGAGGCTGGAAGATTCAATGATTGGTGCACTTCATCATAAGCTGGACGTCTTGTTCGGACACTTCTCAGATTTGTGTCCAACGGGTCCCGAGGCTCTACTTCTTTCAGCTATGGTCGAGAAAGGCCTTCGGTTTCAATATTTAGAACGTCTTTGTCAGCTGATCTTGACTTGGAAAGAGGGTTTTGGTCGATGGCTACATGAGTTGTTGCTTAATCCATCAACGTAGGAAGCTTTTCGAAGTCCGAGGTAGGTTTTGTGGAAGATTCGATACGGTCCTGATCTTCCTGAGGACCCTTCAACGTCCGACGCTTAGTAGTGTTTCATAGAGAAGCCAAGGCCACGATGCAGGGTAGGAAGACACCCATGCTCCAAGTACACATGCTTCCACCAGGGCGTGCTTCGGACGTAGTTGTTGGTGAAGCTAGTGATGTTGAGGTGGGAGTGATCGGCTGCACACTAACTGGCACGGTGCCTGTGTAGGGTGAAGCATATGTCTTGCCCGATGTACCAGCGGTCTCGTTATTGGATGGAGTGGTTAAGGTTGGGCCGAGAGGTGCTGTCATCTCATTATGAGGTGGCGGAGGGCCTTGCGAAAGGATAGGGACTGGAGTATGGAGATTCTCAATTAGATTGAGTGCCGTGTTCGGATCAGCCATTATTGAAGCCTTTGTACCGTAGAAGGTCTCCTCGGTCTGCGTCACAACCACGATAGTTGTTGGGGAGCTATGTTGTCGACGCTGCGGTACGTATACAGCATCAGCATAATTTGCCCCCCAAATAAGGGTTAGAAACAAAGATGTCGTCAATTTATAAAATGGAGACTTCATTGTGGGATCTTTTGCGCCGACAGAAATGGAGGGTAAGCTCGGTATGGAACTCAAGTTGACTTGCACAAAGGTCGATTTCGATGGTAAGAGTTGAAGTAGTCTGTAGCGTTCGGTGAATTGACTGATATAACAATGAGTGTTGTATTAACACGGAAATAATGGGGGAATATAGAATGTTGAGGGGTACCTGAATGTATTAGGTTCTCTCAGTGACTGTGAGTCCGTCAATAAGACTCCAGTCTGTAACCTGCCTTTCGTTCGACTTTGAGTGGCTGTGATAGTGCGAGAGCCTTGCCAAGATTTGCATCGCCTGACACAGCCAGGAGTTTCTGAACAATTGCTGTTAATTTTCGACGCTTATATCAAAAGAGGATGGTCGATTGGTTATGTAAGACTCAATGTTACTACGCTCGCTTTACACATACTGCTGGAAACAGATGGTTGTCAGAAGATTCTTGTCAAAAGATTCTGGGATGCTCCTCGCTGGGGACTTGCAGGTCACCTCGGGTGCTATTGGGCTGAGCCATGGGGCTGAGGTCGTCGAACGTCCTATACCTGCCCGAGAAGTTCTAGATAAGTCTGACAACGCACATCAGCCTCGCTTGCGAGATAGGCACGGCAAAGAAATTTCTTTTTCCGCGATAAGAACCAAGTCCGTCAAATTCATCGAGGTGCAAGATTCATACAGCTGTGAAGAGCCAACATGGAAAACCATCATGAGCTGCTTTTATGCGCAAACCAGATGCCTGGGACATCGTCCAACAGGATTACTCATCCCCCCTCTGTGGCTGCCGAGACCTCGTCCAAATGGTTGACCCACATCAAACGCCACGCAGTCGTCATCCAAAGTTTATGCTCTTTGCTTTGCAAGCTTTTATCCTCACTCTACTCGAGTTGGACTACAAGTTTGTGGTTACTGGAGATATTGAGCTTGGTATCAGCTGCATTGTCGCTTGCTATGATCGTGCTTATCCTAGGACTATATCATGATAAGGCGTTACCGCAGTGGCCTTCTGGTATCACTATGAATTCGTTACTCTCGGTGCTTTCTCAGATTGGTCAATGGGGCTTAATGGGAAGTACCGCGAGAGCCATGGGGCAGTTGAAGTGGTTATGGTTCGCAAGGCCGAAGAGGCCTCTGATGGATTTTGTGGCACTGGATGAAGCTTCTAAAGGGCCGTGGGGTAGCCTGCTTCTCCTGGTTAAGGCCCGCCTGATGTGTGTCATCGTCACGAAGAGAGTAGTGTGTGTTATGCTGATCAGATCATTAGTAGCTGGGTATTGCTAGGCGCTCTCATCATTATCTCGACTCAAGCATTCCAGCCATTTGTACAGCAAGCCGTGACATATCCAATACGCCTACATCCATCGGGCAAGGCGAGCTGTACCCGAGGTGTAAACTTCACTGAGGTTGATGGCCTGTACTCTAATTGTATGTCTGCGTTCGAAGCGAGGCAACCTCCTCTTGCTATCTGACCTGCGAAACTTGTGAGAGTCGGGCTAACGCATTGGTACAACATAGATAACCAGACTTACCTTATCAATCCAATGAAGGCAAGCATATACAATGGCCTATACGATCCCAATGCAACACTGTCCGATATATCGGCCTCATGCTATTCGGGTAACTGCACCTGGCCATTATATTCTTCGCTTGCTATATGTGCCTCAACGGCAGATGTAAGCAAGTCGTTGAACAGCTCCTGTTCGGCATCAAACCAATGCAATTACTCACTCTTAAATGGAGGCTCATTGGCTGGAAGCGATGACACTATGAGTGTATTAACAACAAACGAGGAAAACATTACCTCCGTTGCATTTGCACGCATAACCCCTGTTATAGACTTTTTTACTTTCCTGATATCGAACAGAACCTCTAAGCCTCTACTCCTAGAGTCGGCCCTCCACCTTTGCGTGCAGCAGTATAACACATCAGTCGTCAATGGCAAGACTGAAACTCAAGAGCTACACCGTTGGACTAGCCTTGACATGACCCAGGATTATATGATAGAAGTCCCTAGAGACCCAGCAAGATATATGATGGATTATTATTCTTTCAAGACTATGAATGAATTTCTCAAGAAAATCTTTCAAGGTCGATATGAGGTTATTGACGACAGCCCGAACTATGGGTCCGATGTGATTGAAGTCCTCGTTGACGCGCTGCTTGTGGAACCTTACGATGAAGCAGCTATGAAGATTTTTCTGAGTGGATTAGCAACGAGCATGACGAATACGTAAGCGGGTCACCCGTTGTTGTCATTATATTGTACCGGAATTAAAGTCTTTTATAGTCTTCGATCTGGATCTTGGAGCGAAGAAGTTAATGGAACATCCTACTCTCTAGAAAGCTACGTCAAAGTCGATTGGATCTGGATCGTGCTGCCTGCAACTTTCGTCTCACTCTCAATTCCGTTCTTGATCGCAACGATTGTGCAGAGTTCTCAAGCGAGGATTGGACCCTGGAAGACGTCTACTCTGGCAATACTGCAAAGCCTAGATGGTGAGCTTCGCCGTGAGCTTGGAGCCCTAGGTAAGGAATCCGCAATGAAAAAGAAAGCCGAGGCCCGTTACGTACAATTAAAAGAGGGTGACGATGGCTGGCGGCTTGCGTAGAGCCTTACTTTCAGCGCTTGCGATTCTCTGGGTTCATCGGCGGCTTCTGTAACATGCCATCCATTGTGGTTATGACGCTGGGACACTTTTTCGGGCCTCTCCAAGCAGCTGTTGGCTTATTTCAAGTCTCTTCAAAGACCGTGGGAATATATCGCTATATTGGCTGACCTTTCATTGTGACATATATTTATGCTCAAGTACCCTTCACTTCCAAATTTCAAGCGCTGTGTTACAGTAAAATTTTCAAGATCATCATCAATAAATACGTGTATGTGCTGGGGGCGCGGATTACCCAGTAGTCAAAAGCTTGCCAAGCTCGTGAGAAAACCACTACAATTCAACGCCTGTACTGTACGGAGTCGATTGCGTGTCCCCGTCGTGCGTTCGTGCCCGTGCACTCGAATATACAAGCAATAGGGCTGAGTAATGCAACCTCCAACATGGGGGAAGCCCGTTGCGAGGCCGGGCAGATGGCAGACTGTAGGCAGTAGGACTGATGACCGAGGACTTGAAGACCATCTGCAATGCTCTAATCTCCCAGCACTGATATTCGGATATAGTGTTCCTCATCACCTCATATACGTCCGATGCTAAGCGAGTGCTACCCTCGTCTCTATTGAAATTGGCCCCCAAATGTTGGTTCCCAGCCTTCTCGCGGCAGTTGCCCCGCCAGCCACCAATGTTGTAGATTTGTATGTTAGATAGGGTCTGCTCCAGGGAAACCTTTAGAGGATTCATCCATCATGGCAGAATATTTCAACCGTCTCAAGCTCCGAGGATGCCTCGGATCATTTACTTACCACCTTACATACTTTATGTTGTAGACGATGTGGCACAGTCAGCGGCAGCGGCATACAAAATACTTTAGGGTTTCACTTAGCTCGTCGCCCCCAAACAAAATGGATGGCGTTAGCAGCAGGCTAAAGTCTGACTTGACCAGACTGATTACTTTACGCAGCTGAAGAAGCAAACCTCCTTTGATCATATATATATATATATATATATATACATATATACATACGCAAACGCTAGCGAGTACATATATGGCCAGGAGAATGCTGAGATAGAGTACGTCACCCATCTTCCATTTGGAAACAAATCAGTAGGCTGGGGAGCCTGCCAATTTCAACATATTAATCACCCAAGAGCGCAGCGAGGCATCATGGCGACAGCGACACTCAAGCGTTCAAGGCTCGACCATGTTAGCATCAATCAGGGACTCACCGTCGTCCATCCGGATCCAGACCAACCACAGAAATCTCCAACTGAAGAAATCGCCGTCGACGTTGTCGCTGTTCCTGGACTCGGAGCTAACCCAGAATGGACGTGGAAGAGCAAAAACAAGGTCGACTGGCTGAGTGACAGCAACATGCTACCGCGAACCATCACAAACGCGAGGATCATGGTTTTCGAGTATGAGAGCCAATGGTTCGGCAAGGGTTCCATCAACCAAAGGCTCTCCAGTGTCGCTGACCAACTGGTGCAAGCCCTTTCCACCCAAAGATCAAGAGGCTCGAAGCGACCAATTGTGTTTGTTTGTCACTGCTTGGGCGGTATCATCGTGGAAAAAGCTTTACTTGCTGCACAATTACGACAGAGTGATTACCCAAATATCTTCATGTCCGTTGTAGGCTGCATCTTTCTTGGAACGCCTTTTCGAGGCACCAAATCTCAAAGCAAAGCTACTCTGTTGGCAGAAATGGCAGAGACTGTTGGTCTGGGCGTGAATTCGGGCTTATTGAGAATACTAGAGGAAGAATCGGACATCCTTAAAGACCTACTCTCTGATTTCAGTACTCTTGCCAGGGAGAGCAACATGCAGTTATTCTGTTTCTTTGAACAGCACGCGAGTGACTTGATAAACCTGATCTTCAAAGGCTCACACCCCAAGCGCAAGGAATTGATTGTCGACGAAGATTCCGCGCATATCGATGGGTATCGAACCGGCGCATTGGCTGCAGACCACTTTGGCCTCAACAAATTTACCGGACCTAAAGATGGAAGGTATATCTCCGTCTCCGGTGAGATCAAAAATACGATTCAAAAAGCGGCGGCTATCCTAAAATCACGCCAGAATACTCTAAGGCAGACTCTAGTTGATGATGCTACTTACCAGACCATTTTGGATGACCTGAAGGCGACTGACCCGAAGAAAGATCTCCAAGACAGCCTCCGAGGCCGAGCGACGAACCAGGCTTCATGGGCGCTTGGCAATGAAAATTACATCAACTGGGAACAAGCCAAAGATTCCAGAGTTCTCTGGATCCACGGAGACGCTGGGAAAGGTCAACCAGTCATTGCTTGTTCAATCTTGCACCAGCTTGAAGGACAGGTAAAGCAAACAGATGGTGCTTTTCTGGCTTACTTTTTCTGCGACGAAAAGGACTCTCACCGGCGTACTATCCGAGATGTTGTCAAGTTGTTGATCCGCCAGATGATTTGGAAGAACAGAGACCTGGCCGAGCATCTACTCGTTGATGAGGGAACGGGGAAGAAAGTGGGTCGCAAGTCCCAAAACTTCGAAACCATCCCTTTGGCTACTCTTTGGGGTAGTCTCCAGAATATTCTGAGCGACGCATCTGTCGAAAAGGTCTACTTCATCGTCAACGCATTCGACGAAACGGACAAGGAATCCCGAAAAGAATTTCTCTCCCAGTTGGAAGTTTACCTAGATCCTTCATCGGAAGAACAAGGAGACGACGAGACAGTCATCAAGTGGATATTCTTGAGTAGGTCAGGGAGGCCAGACATTGAGAAAAGCCTTTCGAAAGCGCTTGTTATCTGCATAGAAGATAAGGAGAACGCCGCTTCTGTAAACGACGGCGTCAAGCAAGAGATTTCCGGCCAGGTCGACGAGCTCGCCAGAGAGAAGGCTTTCAACGACGCCTTGACGTACTTGACTAAGCGATATATCTACGCGAAGGCTGACGGGAATTATATCTACGCTCACCTTGTAGTACAGGAACTTAAAAATCTTGACTCGTCTCAGACTAATATTTCCACGATCAGGAAATTCTTAGAAGATCTCCCGTATGGATTAACGGACATGTTCGAGTTCATTCGTCACCGGGTAGGTAATCCTTCATAAATTCTGCACTTGCTTCAAGCTTGCGTACCTTTGAGTAACCTGGACAATTGCAGGTACTGGATCCCAAAAGCGAAGGCATCGAATATACAAAAGAAATCCTACGGTGTCTAATCCTTGCAGAAGAATCGCCTACGCTCTATGAGCTTGCACTGATGGCTGACTTACCATATGAAGTCCGAAATGACATTGAAGCTCTGGAAAGATACATCCGGCAGTGCGGTGCTTTCCTGACAACCACCACGAATGAGAACGGAGATGATGTAGTGGAATGGATCGATGTTGTTGCAAAAGAACACCTAAATACCTACGCAAAAGAGGAACTCTCTTTGGCACTCAATGACGTTCAGCATGGCATCATTGCCTTACGATGCCTGGAGCACGTGCGCAGTGTGTTCGCCGTGAAGCCTCTTGCGCAGGACGATGACATACGCCCTCTGGAGCAGGATAATCCAGCTCCAGATGCGACTCAGGAAGGAAATACTGAGGCCAACAGTCAGAATAAATCAGACCCTGAGAGAGTCACTGATGTTGGGGAGTTCGACACTAACGCCGACGAGGCTGGTGAGGCTGAAAATTACGCTACAGACAGTGATACAGAGTCGCCGCAGGTCAGAGGTGCAAATGACGTATCACCAGCTCAGCCAGAGACTCCTCAAGAAATACAACCGTTCCTAAACTATGCAGTGAAACATTGGCTCAAACATGCCATCCAGGCACCGATAGATGTCGTCGAAGAGTTCCATCTGAGCGACGAGTTCTGGGTCGACGAGTCTTCCACGCGAGCTTCTTGGTGGACTGAATACAGTGAAGACACTAGGTATGCTGGCGTCTCTGGCATCATGCCTTTACATCTCGCTGCTTTGACTGGCTATTCGTCGCTACTGAGCCACCTGTTGGAGCATGGCCGTATAGGCGAGCTTCACAAGGCAGACTCTTGGGGTTATACCACTCTATCATGGGCTTGCGACTATGGCGAGATTAGCTCGATCGATCGGCTATTGAAAGCTGGTGCTGACGTCAACTACCCGTCCGAAAATGGTGGTCCTTCTGCGCTGTGGGTTGCAGCCTCTGGCTGCCATACGGATATTGTCCCGTATCTTCTCGAGCACGGAGCGGAGGTCAACTGGCAGAGTGAAGATAAGGGAACACCACTGTATGCTGCCGCTTCCATGAACAGTACGGGGATCGTTCGTGAACTTTTGCAAAATGGCGCGGAGGTGAATTTGAAGGGCGGTTGGCACATCCGGCCGCTGAATATCGCCGCCTATTCTGGATTCACAGAAGTCGTGCAGATTCTCCTGCTGCATGGAAACGAAGTCAACCCGGATGATGACTATCGTTATGGCAGTGCTCTTGGGGCAGCAGCACGGAGAGGCTGCGCTGACATAGTCCGTCTTCTACTGCAAAAAGGTTGGAATGCGGATCAGAAGATGAAGACATACAACAGCCCGCTTGTCGCAGCTGCGACCTATGGGCACACTGAAGTCGTCCGAGTATTGCTTGAGAACGTTACTGAAGGCTCATCTCTGGTGCAAGCTTTCGAGATTGCTGCGAAGAACGGGCGAACCGATGTTGTGAAGACTTTATTGGCGCACAGTCCTTATTTGCCACATCAGAAAGCTTTCCAAAACGCAGCGACACATGGTCGTGATGAAATTCTAGAGTTGCTCGAAGAGCGAGGAACAACCCCCGAAATGCTGAACACAGCGCTTTATGAAGCTTCAGATCAAGAAAGGGAGAGCACGGTCAACTTGCTACTAAGATTTGGCGCTGATCCGAATGCCGAAGGCAAAGAGTATGATTGTTGTCTTCTTGTGCATCTCACTGAGCTAATTTGTGTTCATAGATATGGTAATGCCCTGCAAGCCGCAGCCTTCGATGGCAGCATAGGAATTATCGAATCTTTGCTTGCCCACAAAGCCGATGTTAATAAAGAGGGCGGCGAATACGGTACCGCTCTTCAAGCAGCCGCGTCATGCGGGCACGAAGACGTTGCTCGAATTCTCCTCGATCACGGCGCCCACGTCAATGCTAATGAGCCCGTCGGATGCTTTGGCAGTGCTTTACAAGCTGCTTGCTCGTCCCAAAATGCAGATCTTGTCGAGCTTTTGATCAATCGCGGTGCAGACGTTAATGCCTACGGCGGAACGTACGGATCTCCCATCATGGCCGCCGTGGATGAGTCGATGCAGATTAACGTCGAGATCCTGGTGAAACACGGAGCCAATGTCAGTGTCAAAGATGTTAGAGATGTGCACGCACCTCTGCTTGTAATGGCAGGACAAAGTCTAAGCAAAGATACACTAGAACTGCTCCTAGACCATGGTGCCGACATTGAAGCGGTTGATGACGAAGGTACTACGGTCCTTATTGCGGCAGCTGACTCTGGAGATAAACAAAGTCTGGAGATGTTGTTAGCAAGAGGAGCCAATATACATGCCGTTTCGACAACCCTCGGCACTGCTCTGAGTGCTGCGGCGTACGAAGGTGATGAAGAATGCCTCCGAGTCCTGCTGGCTCATGGCGGAGATCCGAGTCAAGATTGCGGTGAAAGGGGCACTGCGCTCCAAGCTGCAGCTGATGCCGCAGACCTCGATTGTATCAACATGCTGTTAGAAGCAGGTGTGGACGTGAATAAAGGGGACGCCAAGAAAGGGTATCCTTTGCAGGCGTCCGCATCTTCTGGAGATACGACATGTCTGCAGAGGCTTCTTGATGCAGGAGCAAACGTCAACGCAGTGAGCGACGCAGCTGGATCTGCGCTCGCAGCATCCGCGAGCGCTGGCCATGTTGATTGTCTTAAGCTTCTACTTGAGCGTGGCGCTGATGTCAATATGCAAGGTGGGACGTACCAATGCGCTTTGCAGGCTGCATGTGCTATGCAGAATAATTATGAATGCGTAAAGATGCTTCTTGATCATGGGGCCAATACCCTTTTGGAAGGAGGAATCTACGGGTCGGTTATGGAGGTGCGTACATTTCTCGACGGTCGTAACCATGTCGGGACGCATTTCGTCGAGTGCAAAGCCCTTCTTCAGTCACCAAACACGTCTCCTTGTACTCTGCTAATACTGAAATCTACACAGGCTGCAGCTTTCGGTCAGAATGTTGATCTTATAGACCTGCTTCTCGATCATGGAGCCAAAATTGATACCAGAGGTGGAAAATATGGAAATGCCCTTCAAGCTGCAGCGTTGAATGCAGGACAAGATTTTGTACAACGGTTGCTGGACCTTAAGGTCGAAGTCAACGACGTTTCCGGGAAGTATGGCACCGCTCTACAGGCGGCTGCATCTGCTAGCGATGCGGTGACTGTAGCACTGCTTCTTCAGCATGATGCAAATCCACAGCTCACAGGTGGGATCTACGGGAACGCACTGAATGCTGCTGCGCGTAGGGCCAATATGGACGTATTGAACCACCTGCTTGAACAGACACTTCCCTACGACATGCTTGATAGAGCAATGCTCCAAGCTGTCCTCTTTCGGCAACATGAGGCTGTAAATGCGCTTCTCAAGAAAGGCGCAAGTGTCGAGGCAATCGACGATGGGCTCGGATCACCGGTTGAGATTCTGCAAAAACCGCCTGGAGTAGACGATAACAGCGATTTCGGTGGCGATGAGGATGAGGATGATGACGATGAATCCGAAACTTCGGACGAAGAAGACGATGAAGATGGCCGTGAGGATTCAGATGCCGAAAGCGACGAGAGTGACGACTCTGCTGATAATGAAACCGATAACGGTGCAAGCATTGATACCCTGCAGCTCGAAGACCCCAGCACGGCTGAGAGCAAGATCCAGAAATACCTAGAGGACGCCAAAGCGAAAATCAAACGCAATCCGACTCTTCGTCGTCTTGCTGTAACCCGACGAAAGCCCGTCGCCCGTTCTGCAGGGGTCAGTCAGATCCCAAGCTCCACAGATCAGTACGACGCATATGGCCTATTGAAACCGCAGCAGCCCGATCCCGTGCAGAGTGCGTATCAAACGTCTAGCGATCACTGGCGGAAGAACCTCCAGCCGCAAGATATCTACCCTCATCAAGCTCCGCCATACGCCCAAGCGGCGCCATCTCCAGCAGCAAGCAGTGATTACGCGGCATACAGCAGCCGTCCTCCAGCCCCTCAAGCCTACGATTCCTCCAACCACCAACCCATACTCGGCACAGCGAGCAGCGACAGCTATCAGGACAATAGACCTCCTCAGCCTCAGTCGTCCCCTTACCAAAGCCAAAATCCACAAGACAAGCTGCCCCTAATGCCGCCCAAAGCTCCAAGCTACGGGGACACCAGCTCTCTCCCCAATATCTTACGACCTCGCCACTCGTCCCAAAACGTAAACGCCACCCCGAATCTCCCTCCCCGCCCATACCCCACCAACAACAACTACCAAGCCTATGCCCAGAATGCACAGCAAGGCCCTCCCTACCAGCCATACCATACACCGTCACCACCACCACAACAACCCTACCCCCCGCCACAACAGCAACAACGTCCGCCTCCAGCCCGCGTGCCCCTCCCACAAGCGCCTTATCCCACCCATCCAACACCATCTCAGTATCCACCGCCCCAGCACTCTCAATTCGACATCCCCTCAAACTCAAAGCCACCCTCCACGCCGCCCCGTCCGACCGCGTCGCAAAATCAAAGCGGCGATTCGCTGGATTTTGAGCGCTTGCAGCAAAAGGCGCAGAAGCTGGCAGGGAGGTTTTGGAAGTGATTTGGGCTGGGTAATGTGGAGGTAGGGTAAGGGAGTGAGGGCTGAGGGGGAAGAAGGACGGGGTTGGATATGATGGTGTGTAGTTTAGGCGGGTGAGGGGAAGGATCTGTAGGGGAGATCAGAATGATGGCGCAGAAAGACGGAGCTAGGTCCGTAGAGCATGGGTGGGAGGGTGTTGCGAGGTATATTGTCGTTGGGGAAAATATATAACGTTGACATCTTTGATATCGATAGTGCAATAAACGAACAACTTACCTTCGGGCGACAGGTGGCCAGCGAATGTTCAACTCTGCCGATACATGTATCTACTTGGTGATGTGAGTGGGCCTTTGACGCCCGTGGAGCCCTCTGCAGGGTAAACCGTATGTCGTCTAGTATTGGTTTGACTAATTAACCAAGTTCAACTGTGTTGCAGTGTTGGGCTGATTTCATCGGGTGATTTTAATCGACAGAAAGTACATTATGTTGTCGAGAAACATATGGCCAGCGAATGCTCAACTTTGCTGCAGTGTTGGATTGACTTCATCAGCTAATTTCCATCAACAAAAAAGGCAACCTTTCGTCAATGAACACAAATCGAATGCCAACAAGCCGGAGTGAGCAATTTATCTCGGCGACAGAGTCAACTTTGGTCACATAAAAGAGACATCATCCAAACACACATCATGTCCCAGAGTAGACTAGCTAGCTGAATGCATTTTACCCGAATAAAAAAGCCCAAAAGTAGCAAGGACTGCAACGGTCAGAAATCATCCACTCGTGATTGACGACCGAGTCAACGTCCCGGGAGACGAATCATCCGCCCTGGTTTCCTCCTACTCTCCAGGCCAGGCTCCGGGCATTCTGGCAGGATTTTGCTTACGCTTCCGCCGAGCTGCTTTCATGGCCTTCTTCTGACGACGTCTGTCGGCACGACGCTCGTTCGCAGGAGCGTCCTCATCGGGGTCCGGCCAGCACGAATACCATTTTGGGTAGGTGATAGGCCAAGATCCTTTCCCCCGATGAGAATATGAATTCGCGAAGATGTTTGTATCTTTGAACACTTGGTGTACAAGAAATATCGAGCTTTCAGGGTCCATCCACGGTTCGGCGTAGACGGTAGGATTTTCTCCCAAATCGAAGACAAGCTGCCGTGGTACATCTCTCATATCACTCAGGTAACAAATACTAGGACAAGTAATAGGTGGCTTCGTTGCATGCAAGGCTTCTTCATGTTCAAGATAGGCTAGAACATTGTAGCCCTCTGATGACAATATCTGAAGCCAGGCGTCCCCCGCTGACTTGGCCTCAACGGCTGTTCCGGTATTTGTGAAAAGCTCATCAAGAGGAGTACCATATGGACTGAGAGGATAAGGATACTGATAAGGGTCGAAACACCTTCCCCGCGGCACGCGAGCGTGGATGTTGATTCCGATGCTAATCAGTCTCCTGATGAACGTTTCCCACCCGGCCTGGTCTTCTCCCCTTCCGAACGCTCTCAGAGCTGAACCCAACGGTGGATAGATCTCTCCTTCATTTTCGGCCAACAGTATTTCGTATTGGACCGAGTACAGGGAAAGCATCCAGTATGCGGCGTCTGCAGGGCCGTAATAGCACTCAAAGAACAGGGATACGTTAGTACTTGATATATCTTCCTGCGCCTGTGCCAGTATTCTCACTGTGTCGACCTTTCTCTGCTCCCGGTGGCCAGGATAGTCAACCTTATAAGATTCCCACGATGCGATTATCATTGGCTTCCTTTACACCGTTTCAGGCTTGAATAAGCGCAAGAAAGGGCCGTTAGACTTACCATTGCGGCACGCTGGAGACTGGATCTGGATCTAGGCCCAATCTTAAGAGAAGAGAACACAACTCTGGCCGATTGTAACTTGCAGCGATCTGGATGAACATCAGCAAGAAGATGCAACCTTGCAGGAAACACTCACACTAAGCAGAGTCAAGCCACGTTGAGTGGTGGCGAACGGATCAATACTGCCATCGGCAAATGCCGCCTGGATCCTTTCCAAGTCACCCTCCCTAAACATGGACCAAATTGAGTCGTCGAATTCAATGAAGTGATATATTCTTAGCGCTCTTGGAATGCTAGCCAAGCTAGTGCCGAAGTATACATCCACTTCGCACTTCATAAAGCGGCTTCTCATCGCCATGATCTTCTGCATCAACAAATACTTCCTGGCGGTGTCACAATCTGAATGGCCGACGCTTATCAATTTTTCTCGCCTTTCTATAAAGCCAAAGAATCCTTGATACCAAACAGTATTCACATGTCTCGTAGACATGGGAGGAGCTGGCCAAGGCAGATCGGAAGCAAAAGCGCGTTTTTGGCTCTGTTGCAAAAATTGGACCGTACTCGGCGGTCCTACTAGCCGAGAGTCCTTTTCATTGGGTATGAATGTGCAATCCGGGTTGGTGCCCTCTATCTGATGGCTAGTCTTCGTCTGTATTTGATATAACCTGTGCTACCATCAATACAGATGACCATTATCCAACAGCTTAGAGAGAATCCTTACTGTAGCTGCCACACGTTGTTTGAGACAGCAAATTGTAAACCCGACATTGCATTCCTTAACTGACTCTGTAATTCCTGAACCTTCGTCTTCCTCGTTCGCACATTCAAGCTTGCCCACGTCCGCTTTATCAATCGTCGATTGCCCAGGGATCCCTTGATCTCATCCGTCAAACCACCCAACATCTCGACTCTCTTTTTACACGTTTGAAGTGCTTTTAGAATAAACACTGGCGAGCCCGGCAAGCGTCCGTCCGAGAATTGTTGCTCAACTAGATGATGTACTTGGTTTAGGTTACTCTGCATTTGATCCAGAGTCTCGATGAGTGCAACGAGTTCACTAGGCGCGTCACGAATAGCGCGGAGGTAGTCGTTGACGGAGGTGACCGTGCCCGCTACCTGGACAACCAGGGAGATGAGTGCCATCGCTGTACCAGGATCCATCTTCTCTTTCTCAGTGGGTGGAGCGAAGAACAATAGGAATCATGTCATCCATGGAAGGGATCCATGAGGCTGGAGGTAATACGGCTATATGCATGAAATAATATGCATGGAAACGACTAGACTGTCCAAGACTTTTGCGAGAAGCAGAGGGAATTAGGGCCGATAATATTTGAACTACATGAGTGAAGGTCGTTGACAAGATCAGTACAGCCAGATGTCTTTTGCGAATTGGAAGATGGAGGAATGCAGCTTCGATTCCAGCATGTCGACGAGCTCAGCCTTGCAGCAAAGGTGCAGAAATCATTGGACAAGGCTAGCGGATTTTCCTCAATGAAACCTCAAGCATGAAGATGCAGGAGTCACCAAAAGGTCGCCAATTGATCAAGACTAATTCTTGAAGGTACACGACTTCCTTATAGTCCATTTAAAGTATGGTGGTAACAGGGGCCATTGTATGATGGCTGAGAAGAGATGCAAACTCCGGGGGAGAGAGCCATCTAGCGGAGTGTCTAACCAACGCCTGGCGTCCTCTGGTAATGCTATAGCTTTACAAAGCGAGTTCCTGGGTGAAAAAGGTTGCCTCAAAGAGAATTTGACGTGATTGGGGCTCCTAGGGCTCTTTCTAGTCATGTATCAGGTCATGTGCGCAAATGCTGGCGGTTGACCCTGGGAATACTGAGATAGACTAAAACAAGCAACCTAGACATCACACCTGAAAAGATTGACAGCAGTGATTTCGAGAGCCCAAATCATCCTGTAGCAGCTTGTTATGCTGACTGGTGATTAAGCTTCCTGCCATCAGAGGTACTTCGGCTTCTCCTTATTCACGACTCCAGGTATTCCTCTAGTTGGCATTTTATCAGATTTCCGCAGAGGTGGGGATCACGACTTGACTCTTTTCAACACCGTTGACCGGTTTCCAAAGACTGCATAGCTCAAAATCCTTGACAGTCAACATTCATGAGCATATATATGGTCGAATAGCTTCCGATCTACTTAATAAATTATATAGTCATAAATCTGATTTGTTTCTCGAAAGGCCAATGCCAAGCTTTTGCAAGATGCAGACACACGCTAGTGTAATTAATTCCCCATCCTTCGACCTTTCTCATGGAAATTTCGTAACAGCAAAACCGATCCTCCCCCCACCCCCCCTCACAATGCGCCCCCTCACCGACCCCGAAACCCGCACCCTCTTCACCAAACTAGCAAATTACATGGGCCCCGCCATNTCATCGCACCCCCCGAAACTTCCGCCGACCAGACGCACTCACCACCGCGCATGGTCTTCCGGCTCGGAAGTCAAAACCGCGTCTACTACTGCTCCGAGCATCTAGCTAACCTCTCTACTTGTGTCGCGCGGGAGAATTTGCTGTCGGTGGGGACGTGCTTGGGTGCGTAGGGGCATCGATTGACAAGGGAGGGCCTTTTCTGATCCATCCTAGGCAAATTCACAAAGACGGGCAAATTCCGACTACACATCACGGCCTTGAATGTGATTGCTCCGCATGCCCGATACAAGGTCCGCTCAATCAGTCTGTAAACCTCAAATCACACGTTCGGGCTAATGCGCATGGTAGCTATGGGTGAAACCGAACGGGGTGATGCCGTTCCTGGTATACAATGGAATGAAGCCCTATTGCTGAAAATCCACTGACTCGAAATCTAGTACGGAGGAAACATCGTCAAAGCGCACGTGGGTCGGTGGAGCGAGGATTGTCCCGAGCACCAAGGAATTGTCGTGTTGGGCATGGACGATATGCCCTTGGTCAGTCGATCCATTGTGGAGATGCATCGAGGGAACACCATCTCATAGATATACAGGGTTTCGGAGTCACTTCACGGTCGACTTCTGAAGCAAGGAAGGTTGAGCCAACCGGCATTGTGTGCTTCAGGCAGGCGGACGTGGGGGAGTATCTCAGAGAGGTATGTGCAGTCGAAGAGATGAGCGTGGAGTATACAGCTGACCGGTCGATAGGAGGATACTCTTTTCACAACGACGTAGCATCATTCAGGGATGCCGACATGCAGCGCGAAGGGAACAGGCTAGCCGAGATGGCCGCATCAATAGATCTACAGGTCCGCAGATGTTTCAATGATAAGGACTTCCTACTAAGATCGAAAGGGCGAAGGAAAGACCGAAAGACCTGCCGATGAGAATCTGAAGTGGAGGAAGAAGCGCTTGAAGCGCTTGGCACCGGGGAGGAACTATTTTGAATGGATCGAGATATGAATAAGGACCTTGGAGAAGCCTACAACAGACTTGGAATACTGCTCGAGTGAGCGATCACATGCAAACTCAGAAAAAACATCCAAGTGTTCTATGGGACAGATAGAATGATGAATTATCCAATGCCATACTATTGTGATAGTCATTAGGTCGAAGGGTACCCCGGCCCTCCGAAAGAAATGGATATAACCCATTCCTGAACCCGTCCTTCACTCAATCGTGCAAACCTCCTCAACCGTACCATTAACCCGTAGCTTGTTACCATAGCGGATCCAGAAAGGGCTCTCTCCAGCAGGCATCATGTTCTGGACCACTGGTTCAGAAGATGCACTCCCATTCGCATGTAGGGGCTCTGAATCATCGCTGCCAAGATTCAAGTCTTGAAGGAGCGCATATGGATTATTCGACATCAGTGGGCGGTCCTTCGTCTGGACTTTACGCGCGGCTTGGTCGTTTAATGCGGTCTGCTTTTCTGTTAAAGCTTCCATCATTGCGCGTTTCTGAAACAACTGAGCAATCTGCTTTCGTCGTCTCGATGCGTCCTCGTCCGAGATTGAGTTCCTCGTGAGCATGTCATTGATATCCGGAGCAAGATTGCCGTCTTCTGAGGCCGAATAAAAAATATCGTCCTCTGATGACGGTGACTCGTCTCCTTTGGAGGCCCCTTCGATTCGGGCAGAAAGACGGATGAGTACTTTTGCTGTTGTGAAGCTGTCAAAGCCTGCTTCGTGGAATCGCGAGCCCGAGAGATATTTGCCATAGTCATCAGGCGTTTCTGTACTCGACAGTCAGCAAAATAAAGTCATGAGACCCTGCAAGAACACGTTTCATGACTGTACCTATGATCGGAAAGGGAAGCTTGGAGAGCTCTTGGTCTAATTCCTGAAGAGATGATTTGTAGAGAGGAGAGTTGTCGTTGACCTTATCAGCGAGGTATTTTGTGTCAACCACGAGCGGGAATAATTGTGCGATAGTCTTTTGGAAATCCTCTACTCGATCAGGCAGAGGACCGAAAAAGAGCGTGTGAAAGTAAATCAAATCCAGGAAGAGATTATGTCCCACGAGAAAGGTTCGTCTTTCCCTGAGTGTCTTACAAAGCTCTGAAAATCGAATGTTGTGACTTTCTCTTTCTTCGTCCGCCATGTTCATTGCCGGATACATCAAGGTTGCCAACGCCGCAAGATTGCCAGAGGCAAATGGTGGCCCATGTTCTGTACGGAGGACGTTGTCGACATCTGGACACAGAGCCTCCGCAAGCCACCGTATTCCTATCTGACGTGCCAGGTTGTTTTCGAACCTGGCAATTTTCCGCTGTAGTTGAGCATCTTCACGCTCTCGGTCAAAAGGGATCAACTGTACGAAGTCTTGTTTCGAGGTTGAGACAACATTTGGAAATTCAGCGCGGACTAGCTGGTGGACCAGGCGCTTTTGGAATCCATTGAGCCCTCTCCCGTTATATCCTGGCCTGGCCTGGTCGGCTGTACCGATGTTAAGATAAGAAGGCTCCTGCTATAAGGTACATAAGTCATGAGCTCTTGGAATTGTTGGTGACGTAATGAGCTTACTGTACTGCAATTCTCCCAGGCTGTGATCTCCTGCCTCACCCTCTGAACGAATTCCAGCGATTCGGTATCTCCTCGCCGGATGAATATGTCAGCAAGACTATTTTTGTCCCGCTTAGCAGCCTCAGCGGCCCTCGACGCTGCTTCTTCTCTCCTCGAGAGGTACGGTACGCCCTCGAGGAAGGGAGCCTCCATGCGAAAACCATGGCCAAGAAGAAATTCCACGGCTGGGAAGGTCAGCCAAAGGTCCTTTGACTTTGCGGTGTGCCTTACCACCACCCTGATACGAGAAGTCTCGCTCGACATGCAGCTTCCTGTCTATCAACGGGTTTATATAGAAGTTGAATGGACGGGTAACATAGACACCTAGAATCAATTAAGCCTCGTCGACAATTCACCCTGCCCCCGTGGCGTACCACGATCTCTATCCTCTTCCACACATGTCAAGCCCAATTGCAGGATATGGTACCGCTCAGCAGCAGCCTTGGTTTCTTCGTATCTCTGCTGAAGTGTTTGTTTTCTATCTCCACCCTGTCCTTTTGGCTTGGATCTGAACTGCTTGCCCGGTATGCCTGAGAGTTCGAAATCGAAGGAAACAAAATGGGAACGCGAGATGGCTTCAAGGATTGTCAAGAGCTGGCTGTAGAAAGTATGGCCAATGACGTCCATATCTTCCGTCGTCTAAGGGATGTAACCGTAGATGCAATATAAGAATTGAGGTGGATTGGTGAGTGATGAATCAACAACAGGGATGCGGGCATCCAGCGAGTGTTTGCGATTGTTGAGGAAGGGACCCCCCTCGTGTCATGTGTAGACACGTTGAACCCCAAAAACGCATGTTTTGGAATGCCTCACCAACTTCAAAGTGCCAAAGTGACTTCAGTATTGAAGTACAAGCCATTTGTATGTATAGACCTTCTGAGGAATTGGTGTTCCACATGCGGTCGAGCTGTGGAGAGATATATAGGTGAGATGACTAATCAGATCGGCGCCACAACCGTACGCCTCCACGGCCTCCTTCACCTTTGACGCCCACGTCGGCTGTCACTTCTCTGCCCAAGCTTCCGATTCTGTATACTCACCTACTGACCCGGCACCCCAGTGGACAGGATGAATGGGTCATCTACAACGCTCATAGATCCCACAGAAGGTCTTCTACCAACCTCCCGACTCCTTGGTTCATCAATTGGCTCAATATCCTCACCACGCAAAGCGAAGTCAGAGATATCAAAGGTGTATAAACAAGCCGAGGCTCTTTTTGTGACTCGTAGATTTCAAGAAGCCCTATCAAGCATTGAGCCATTGATCACTATTCCCCGCCGCCACAATGATACTCTCGACAATGAAGCGACGGAGGATGTTGCCCCAATCGTTAGAGCGAGCACCAAATCGAGAATCAGGGTGTGGAATTTCTACCTCACCTTACTTAATGCCATTGCCGAGCTGGGTCCCGAAGACGGAAAGAAAGAATTTGGAGCCAAAGAGTGGATGAACCTCGTTGCCAAGGCGCGAGACGGGACAATATGGGACGAGGTTGTCAACATAGGTTATGGCGGTGTCGAAGGAAATGTCGATGCAGACGTGGTCTTTAATCTAGCATCGCTTCTACTAGCTCACTCTCCTGCACAAGCGGGCAATCAACGGCACCTCGAATCGTACCTTTCTGCATCGAGCTACCCGACTCTTGACTTGACGGATCAATTCCAAGACATTAATGGCTCTGATTCTATACGTGCTGGTCACATCTCTCGAAGCGGTGGAACAAGTACTCCTCGAGATCTATATGCTCGAGTCAGGATTATAGAGCTTTTCACCCTTCACGTCCTACCTCGCACAGGGGAATGGGACTACGCTCGCAACTTCATCAACTTGAGTGAGGTTCTTGATGAGGAATTTCGCGAAGAATTTTTGCAGACACTGCAAAGCCTTGAAGACGAGGATACCAAGGGTCAAGATCAATTCGAAGACAGTTTGCCGGAACAGGACGAACTAACCGAGCAAGAACCCTTACCGGCCGAGGAGACGAGATCAGATAGCATGGAAACAATACGGCAGGAACCATTTGCAAATCATCACAAGTCAGAAAGCGAGCAAGATTACGGCATTGACAAAACTCCCACTCCGCCAGATGCCCCTAATGTCCAACCATCGCCTCCAAAAGCTATCTCGAAATCCGCCAAAGCTATACAGACCAAGCAACCGCGCGCGTCACCTACGAAATCAGCCGGAAAGACCACGAACACTAGTATCTACAGACGCAGCGCCGTGATTTTATCTGCTCTCCAGAAGCTGATCAAGAACATGACGGAACAAGTATCTCAAAATCCGATGTCTTTGCTTCGGTTCGTGCTCTTTTTGATGGGGTTGATAGTAGCATTTAGCCGGCGCGATGTCAAAGATAAGATGGGAAGACTGACAGGTGCGGGATGGGAGAAAATTAAGAGCACAGTCGGAATGGGAGTGAAAGTCACCTATATCTAAAAAGGTTAGAAGGATTATAGATATGTTATAAAAGAGACCCTTAGTTGTATATTTGGCTCTCGTGAACAAATTTCTAGGATACAAAATATCCGCAATTTTTGTGGGATATGAAGCTGAATTCTACCTCCTCCGCCATGGTAAATCCCAATCATGCTATTTTTGTAAGAGACATGCCGACACCTAGAGCAAGTCTTCATGTCTATCGCCCGAACAGAAACGAGGTCATCAATTTCTTGTTCCGTCACCTATTCAACAAGGTCACCTCCGAGATGCGGTGGAATAGCATTCACGTGTAGGGATAACCCGTTCTTCGTCGAGCCGACGTAGATTTCCATCTTTTGCACCTTCGCTGACCGTATGATGCTGTTCGTCATCCAAAATTAGGCAGGGCGGAGGCCATCGAAATGACAGTATCCAGAAGCAGATATCTGCTCTTTCCATCCTTTGTGGTCGAGAGACAAGAGAGAGCTCGAGCTCGATTCACCCGTTTCATTCTTCACTTCAATATCCTCTCCGGTCCTAGCCCATAAAACGTCCCCCTCAATGATTCCTGAAATTCTTCTTCTGGTAAAACAGATCCGTCCTCGAACTGCCCAGATTGATAATCTTCGGACACCCATCCCTATCCTTCTCCAGCCGCGTGCACTCGAAGCAGTAGAAAGCGTCCGAGATGCCCTACATCCACACCTTCATTAGTCTCCATTTCCTTCTTCTCCCAAAGAAGCAAACTCGGCAAGACAAGAAGGAAGCCTTACCTCCCCGCCGCACACGACGCATTTGTTCTGATAGTTGCCAAAGGAGCATTCGTCGCAGATGCGCACGAGGGTCGTGGGGCGCACGTAGCTGTCGCAGACGGGGCACTTGCCGTCGCATTTGTCGCAGAGGCGGCCGATGGCGATGCCGGGTTGCTTGCGGCACATTACTAGATCGCTGGGTTTGCTGTTAGCTTCTTGGTGAATCGGGGATCGAGGGTGTGGTACTCACGGGTGATGGCGAGACATTGTGGGAGGATGGAAGGATTACACGGTGTGAGGTGGTTTGGGTTGTATCGGAGTGGATGTGGCAGGAAAGGAAGTGGCAGAGGGTAGGAAAGGACAAGATGCACGATGGTTGGATTTATCAGCGTGACTAGAAAGAAGCGCTATACGCGGTCACGTGCATCCATTCGGCTATTCCCCGCATGATATTCCGCTTCACGATGAGTACTAGTTTACTCAGTTGATAACAAACAGCCTGAATCTTAGTACTAGCATCAGCGACCCTCACTGTGCCAGTTTAGACGAGTGTACACTAGTTACTGCGAAGGAGAATTGATTCCGGCTCACTGCTTTCTCATTATGTTTACAACATCGATTAATCCTCCTGTCATATCCACGGGCAGGATGTACGATTCAATGGAAGCAGAATTGATTAAAAGATGTCGATGCTACTCCTCTTCCAGTCTGGGCGTCCTACTAGCCAAGTTCGAATCAAAAGTCTGCATATGTGCGGTTCTTAATGACCGGGTTGTACAGGTAAACGGACAAAGCAAAAATGACCGGAGAGGTGTCCCTCAATGCAGAGACCGTCTTCTTTGACCTGACGTACTCAGACTTTCCGAATTGCCATTTTCACAGCACCACCATGGAAATGCTGAATCAGATCCATACCAACTCTCTTCTGCGTCCCCACACTTTTCGGCTCTTCTCCTTCCAGTCGCGCAAAGCGCAGAGTATAGTAGAGATCGCCATTGAACTTCAACAGTGGCTTTAATCCTGGTCCATCGAATGCCCGAGCCAACTTCATCACCTCTTCGATGCTCATGTCCGCTTTCACTGTCCGTTCATCGTCCGTCATGATTCTTCCAGCCCAAAGGTCCCCAGACGACGACACGTCCTGCACCTTTCCCTCATATCCATCTTCCACTAAATCTAAAACAATGTACAATGATTGAAAAAAACAGTCATTTCCCGCATGTGAAATGTCAGTCGCTGTTACCGTCTCGCGCGTTTTCCCTGGAGGTACAGGCATCTCTAATTCGTAAATCACAGGTCCCTCGTCGAAGCCTTTGACCATGTAGTGCCAGGTAGCAGTCATTGGTATATTCTCATCCATCACCATCCAAGGAAACGGTCTCGGTCCTCGCATCATTGGCAGAGGGGCAGGGTGATAGTTGACGAACTCTGAATGGTGACTCAACAATTTCTCTGTGATCTTGTACGGATATCCATAGACCAGCGCCAAATCCGGGTCAAGCGCGAAATAAATCGGTTCCAATTGGCTCACCTTGGTAACGCACAAGACAGGCGGAGGACTTTCTGCTTCGTCAATGATGGTGCTCACCAAGGCCCCCATGGAGTGAATCGCCGTCGGAGCCAGGGCATAGTTAGTGCCAGGACTGCAGATGACCAAGACTACTTGATGGTTTCGCTCTCGAAGCTTCTCAAGAAGTTTGAGGATGACTGGCGCAGGGCGGGATGAGAAGACAACGACGCGCTTTGATCCTGCCATTTGAGTGGGAAATGATACAAGTGGTGCAAGTGGTCAAATGGAATGAACTTTTGAAGTAGGTGTCAAACGAGCTGAACTTACTACTGACAGGTGCTCTGATAGCTTCTCGGGCTGAGAGATGCTGAGCAGAGCACTCACAGACACTCAAGCTCTTTAAAAAATCAATGATCAGAGGACGCAGCCTTGGCTTTCCACGGGAAAAGGCTGCATTGCCAGACTTGGTAAGGCATCGCTGGATATTGAAGGAAGCGCCATTGCCCGAACATCTACGAGTCCCTGCGTTCCCTAAAACAGCAGCCAGGAATCCCTCGGTCAAAAAGAAAGCAATTAGCTTACCTTCCGAGACAATTCAAAGCATGCCTAAGAATAACCCGTGCAATCGCATTGATAGGCCAGGCAACAAGACCACGCCTATCAAGATAATTGGTTAGCAGCCTTACTCCGGACAACATTGGCATTATGGATCACCATCAACAATCAGATCCCTTTGCCTATCGGATGTCAAATTCTAGATACTCTGTACACGAATGTATTGGTCAACTTCCTAATTCCGCGCCTTGTCGGCGATCTCCTTAGGTCTAAAGATCGGGGACACTCGGAGAAGAGGGATCGTCTAAGTTAATTACTTTCACGGTTAGTGAGGACTGGTGTGCTCCATGCTTTGATGTTTGTATGTGAACTTTGTCGCAGCATAGAAGAATGATGGTACATTTCGCTGAAAAGCAAGGGGCTTCTGAGCGGTATTAGCGAGGATAAGTCTAGATTAATTTGGTCTTCTCTTTTCAATTGGTGTGCAAATGTTTTTATATTAACGCATCAGCCTCACAAGAAGAAAGTATGTCGAGTAATTCATTCAACATCGTCGTGTTTGTGTATATGAGTGTTGCTTTTGAGGTCTGCCATGGACATATTGGGTGTCTGCGTTTTGATCCTCGTCACTCACCCATGGACAGACCGCATCTTCACAGGCATTGCATCAATATTTTGCAGGCAATCAGATATCTCTCGGTGTCCAAGCCAGTTGTTGATAATTAAGGTGAGTGGTGAGAAATACGGAAATATTAGGATTGGGAATGCTGCTACTGCAGAAATGCAGACGAAAGACTAGTCCAAGTGACAGCGGAAATGCAGAACTAGAGATCGGGAGGGAAAGGGAGATTGGGTGTTGTGCCGCTCGTGCGTGCTTGTGATGGTGGAGCAATCCTCAGTAACGCTAACGGAAACCGAGTGTGGGACTCGGGGAGGTCTACTGTATAGTGGTGGAGAGTACACACAAGAGATTGAGGTTCGCTTCTGACGATGTCCTGCCGACCTCTAGGCTTTGGAGAGGCCGAAGCAGTGCCAACCGTTATAGTTAGTGATCTTAATGCCAAAATAGTCAATAAAAGCGTGCTATGGCATAGGAGTTGGAAGAGGGACGAATTATCGGTTTTCAATTGGCAGTATGACAGCGAGAGGACGAAGGCGATGTGGCCTTCCGGCCTTACATAGTTGTGTACTGGAGTCTGGAGATGATAGTCACGCTGTACTGTCAACACTGTACCTTAGTACCTTAGATGCCTTATTGATGGTGTTAGTGAGGAACAGAAATTTGGGGTAAAGTAAAAATCGGAGATTTATTCCCAGGCGATGAGGCGATCAGCCCTATGAAACTGGAATTTCAAGTTTCAAGTTTCGAGAACTCACTTCGGTACATGACACGATACAACGCAATCTCCTTCGCCCTTGGCTCCCGATCATGACTGAAGCACCATTGTAAGCTCATATTGAACCAAAACTCAACAACAGTCCAACTGACTGTGTCCACTTACAGAGCTGTTGCTTCGGCCGTCATTCTACCAGAGTCCGAACAACCCTCCTCACCACCAGCAAATCTTAAACGAAGACAATCTTCCTTTTCAGAAGACTGGTCGAAGAGGCCCAGACTAAGCCACAATGACACCAACGGAAGCAGATCAGATACCGCAACATCCCCCCAATCGGCGAACCGGGATACCCGGCAGATAGACCGACGAAGGAGCGGACAGATGGAGGAACGCAAACGCGGGCAAAGACTGTTTGGCGCTCTGCTTGGCACGTTATCCCAGAGCTCATCATCCACAGCACAAAAGCGCCGCACGGACATTGAGAAGAAGCAGCAGGCCAAGCTAAAGCTACAGGCGGAAGAACAGGACGAGAAGAAGAAACAGAAGCTAGAGGCTCTCCTGGTGGTACGCCGGAGAGAGCAGAGGAAGTTTGACAAGCAATCGGTCCGTTCTGCGTCACGAAATGCGGAAATGCGGATCCGATGGTATACTGACGAGCCAGTAGATGCAAATACGGCATTCAAACATGCTAGCCCAAGCACATTTCTTACGTACGAGATCTGAACCTAAGCTGGTAAGTTTACTCAACGTCATACTTCTACCAGCGCTGCTCTGATATTCTATGCCCAGTACTACAAACCGTGGGAGCTCTTGCCGGGCGACGAAGAGAAGATCAAAGCCCAGGTCACAGAAGCTGAAGAATCCATTGAAAGAGAGGCTAAGCAATGGGATATGGACGAAGAAGCCACAAAGGGCGAAGCCCCTTCAAGAAGTGACAACAAAGGTCCTACCGAGGCCGAAGAAGACGATGCTGGGACGGTGGAAACGGTGGGTGCTGCTACTAACGAAGGACAGCCTTCCAGCCCCAAAATATCTGAAGATACTAATATGACCGATGCTGCTGGTATAATGGAGTCTGGAGAGAAAGAAAGGCCTGCTGAGCCATCTGAGGCTGTAAAGGATCATGGAGACAACGGGGAAGAGGTGGTTGAAGGAGAGGAAGATACAGTCATCTACTGATTATGTTCATTAGAAACTCACACGCGACCCGTATGGATTGAAGAGTGGGACTGGCACCAGCTGGGAGATGATTGTGGATAGGAGGACACAAGGTAAAATGCCACTGCGGGAGGAGGCTTCTTTCCAAACCCATGATATATCTAAGTGACTCTTATCCGAGAAACTCAAGCATCGAAGATGTTTGCAAGATCAGTTAGAAGGGAATTTTGATAACTCCAGATTGTTCCATTGCGTTGAATTCGTTGCCTCGGTTATTTTTCGAGGGGGGCGCGGGGTTTCTGCACGATATATTCTCACAATCTTCTTCTCGCTGTTTCCCAACTCATCGTTGCATGATTGCATTTCTTCCTTCTGTATCATTCTTAACATGGATCCCATTGATCCAGTCGATGATCCCAGAGTGAGCCATTGCTACACTAATCTCAATGGCAGCAAATATCGTATGCCAGCTCCATATTTCTTACCGTAACGCATTCCACTGACCCAAGCTCTCCAGACTACCTTCTTGGTATTCCCTCAGCAGGATTCAAAGGGACCGTCTTCTTGGTATATCTTTCTGTTCCCAGCTCCCGGAAAGGCCGACTGACTGCTTGCAAAGATTCAGTACGTGTCTTCGACGTGCCTACGTCCTCATGAGCATCAGATTTATGTCAAGAAACTCGTCATAGGATCTCAGGAGAATACACTCTCCAAACCCCCCCCCCAACCCAAGACCTGGTATACTCGCTTGGTTGAATATGTACTGACTGTGGAATTTGACCCCAGTGGATGGCCCGACCTCTCCATTGGCTGGCGCAACCAAATCCCCATGCTCCTTGAGTAAGCATATCGTATCCACACCTAAATATACTATTGTTTTTACACCGTGCTCCAGAATGGGCTACCGAGTCGTCTGCCCCGACCTCATGGGCTACGGCCGCACCGAAGCTCCCCCAACCAACCAATCATCCGACCTAGCCCTCTACACCTTCAAGCGCGCCGCCGACGACATCAAAGAATTAGCCCGCCAACTGAGCTGCGAGACCATCATCTTAGGGGGACACGACTGGGTGAGTCCCGCTTCCCTTTCAACACCGATCCCTTCCGTTCCGGTAACCAAGGTGCCGCGCATACATTTACTCACCGCGCACGAATGAACTCAAAAGGGCGGAGCCATCGTCTACCGCACCGCACTCTGGCACCCGCATCTCGTCTCCTGCCTCTTCTCCGTCTGCACGCCCTACTGGGCGCCGGCAAAGACGTACGCACCCCTCGCGTCCATCGTGGAAACGCGCATGCCGGACTGGGGATACCAGATCCATCTCGCGAGCGGGGAGGTCGAGAAGCGCATCCGGTCAAAGGAGCAGATCAAGCAGTTTCTGAACTCGACGTTTGGCGGTACGGGGCCGGGAGGGGAGGACGGGTTCAGTCTTCAGAAGGGGCCGTTGTGAGTTGTCGTTTCTATGGAATTGTTTACCCATCGTGACATGATTCGCCTTGAGAGCTCTTACCCGCCGGCCGCATCTCTGAGATCACGCGAAAGAAAACCGCTGACTTTGAAAAATCATAGGTATGACATTCTACCGACATTGAGTCGGGCTCCCGTGATAGGGGAGGAGATGTTGGAGTTTTACGGGGAGGAGTATGCGAGGAACGGGATGAGGGGGAGCGGTGAGTCTCTTCATTCGCTCGCTGATTGGAAGGTAAAGAGAGAGGGGTTTGCTGAAAGATGGCAGTGGCGTGGTACAAGACGCGCGAGCAGAACTTCAACGATGAGCTGCTGTAGGTTTCTTCACCTTTGTTCAAACAGCTATTTATTCCGAATCACGTGTTGGGATGCGTTCGGTGCTAATATCGTACCCTAGACTCGAGAAGACGACGCTGGATATACGTGAGTACCTTATTACCGGAGACTGTTCCCCCCACCCTCTTTTGAATCAGCACTTGGATATTGAGTCGTGTGCTTGGGATCTCTGGGACGCCCTCGAATGCATGACACGAACTCTAACTTGCAATCCAGCCGTCCTATTCATCCAAGCAACCGATGACCCGGCGCTGCCGCCCGCCTTATCCGACGGCATGGAGCGCTTTGTCCCGAAACTGACGAAGAAGCAAGTGGAAGCGGCGCATTGGGCGTTGTGGCAGAAGCCGGTAGAGGTCAATGGGATGATTAGGGAATGGTTTGAGGAGCTGGAGAGGACGAAGAGTAATTTGTGAGGGGCGAACTTGGGTTTGGTGGTTTAGTAGTGGGATTGATGAGATATGGAGAAGTGTATGCGAGTTGGATGATTTTGGATGGCTCACGATGATGTTGGGACATGGTTCAAACCTGGATGTTGTGGGATATATATACATTTGAGGAAACCCGTAGACCGCCAGTCCCTTTACACCGTTCTCCGTATAGTTACAATGGTTCTATTTCTGGGTAATCGTCTCTCGTATGGGCTTAATGCCTCATAAACATGTAGGATCGCTGGGTATATATCTAAGCAAAGGTAAATCTCCTCCCCATTTCAAAATTTATGGTATCGTGGCAGTTCTGGCAAAGAAGGCTGGGAGCATTCGTGCTCCAACTCTCCAACCACCTCAACGGACTCTGCATAACTTCGGATGAACTCCAAGAGTCCGTCGGCCTTTCAGGTAATCGAGAATCGCCCTCGAATAGTCGGCTGTCGGGATTGAGTAAAGGAGCCGAAGCAGGCGCGGGCATCTCGCCTTTCTGCCTCTCCGTCATTTGTCTGCTTGCCCGAGGTTTCAGGGGTGGAGGTATGGGAAATGACCAGGGTGCCATGGGGTCGACGAGAGATTCGCGCACTGAAGATGGTCTTCGGATGGGTGGGTATTTGACTCTTTCTAGAGGACTGATGATATCGATTGGCGGTGGTGCTTCCGTTTCCCATGAGTCGAGCACGCTCAGGTCGACTGTTTCTATTGGGCTGATTGTGTGGTCGGAGTTGCAGCTGTGATCGGGGGCAGTGGATGTGTCTGGTAGTTCCGCTGCGCCTCTATCGTCATCGCTTTCGCCGTCGAGAGCCATACCCATCAAAGCGGTGTAGTCCGGCTCTAGTACCGTGACATCTCTAATGCTTGCTGTGCAACAGTTGGTTGGAAAGGTAGAATTGACTTCTTCAAATGCTTCCTGCTTGAACTCCACTTCTTTGTATACTCTTGCCAAGTACGATTTTGATAACTTTGGATCTGTGTAGACCTCGTTGATCCGCTGTAGCAGATGGACGCAAGACGAGAGGCACACGTCCCGGGAATTTGCGACCCAATCCGGCTTGGAGAGAGTGCAGAGCAACTGCTTGAAGGTGTAGATATGGTCCATGCTGAGCAGGGTGAGGCCTTCGTCGTGGAAGATTATTTCGTTCTGAACGATGGACCTCCGCACGATATATGAGTCTGGCTTGTAGGCTTCGAAGATTTTTGATAGGCATTTGTTGGAAACCGAGGCGACGGCTGTTAGCCAGCTGGGTTGCAGGGTGAACTTTTTGCAAGCTTTGCGGACAATCTTGGCGAGGAGGAGCTGGGATCTCCGTGGAAGAGGCCAGACGGGTATAACGTAAGGTTCGTGGTCGCTAATGATAAGAGCCACAGAGAGTTGGTTTTTATGGAGCTTATGAGAGATGTATTGAAAGGCGGGAAGCAGTGGCTTGCATGTTATTCGCAGGTCCCAGTGGAAGGATGGGAGTACGGGAGGAGGTAAGGCGGTAGTTTCTTGTGATGTGACAGACTCTGTTGTGTCAGAATCGAAATATGAAGTTCGGTCTTTGTGCAAAAAAAGATCAATCGCGTGAGAGAGTTCTAAAGAAGATGAGGCCATTTTGTCAAGATGGACCGGACATGTGAGTATTAGGGGAGGAATAGAAAAGACAGGCAGCTAAGTGCAGATGAGAGCATCAGCCAGTGAAGGCCTGTGATGATGATGAAGACATATAAGGCAAGAAGCCTATGAGTGAATGTTAAGAGGACGAGATGAGCCGATCATGATATGGACGTTGTTGGCCTTTGGTCCTGACATGAGAGGGCCGCAAGAAGGAGAAATGGGAGTGTGAATGTGGAGCGTCAGCAAAACATAAATAAATAGATTTAGGTATTGGGACATCCAACACAGCCATAATTAGGAAGGGCAGAAAGTATGAAAGCAGTATTATTGATGTCATCGGGCATTTAGGGGGGGGAAGGGGAGGTGGGTGAGGTGGGCGAGGTGCTTGGAATCAATATGCGAACGGTATAGCCGTGTCAGCAAGCCTACTCTTTGGCTGTAGGTAGCTGGTGGTGGGATTCTGAGGATGCAGAAAATAGGAATTATAGCCAGAGTAGTCGCGGCGTCATCCCTCGCTTGCTATTTTTGCACCACTTAGCCTCCACGCCTAAACTTGCTCCGCTGTCCCGCAGAACTTCTGACTCACCATGACACCAAGCCTTCCATTTATTGGCCCCAAAGCTTCAAGCTTGGCGTGCTCGGGCACCACACGGTCCACACCCACACGGTAGGCTTGGTAACGCTTGCTAACGCTTGCTAACGCCTAACGGTGCTTGCAGCCAAGGCGAGCCAATCTAAGCCAACATGCACAGCACAAGAATTCAACCAATCAGATCAAGACATCTAATGCAGCCCGAATCCTTCGTTTGGACATGGAAATGGTCATGGTTGCGACGTGCCGTCTTATCGCTATCGTTAGGACGGAGTGGACGGAGTGGACGGTACCTTAATCATGCTTCCATCCAAGTCCTGACCCGTCAAAGAGAGAAGGCGGGGGGATCCTCCTCCCATCGCTTCGTCATTTTATAAGGCATCATGGCCTTCCTTCGTACACTCCCAGGTCCTCGTTCCTGCTACTTCGCTATTGACGACACCCGACATGGACCTTCTCTCTCTTTACAATCTTCTCCTCGCATTTCTCATTTTCTCCGCATATTGCATCTCTCTAGCTATCTACCGTCTGTATTTTAGTCCCCTTGCAAAATTCCCTGGCCCAAAACTGGCTGCGTTGACTCTCTGGTACGAATTCTATTACGATGTTGTCAAGCGAGGTCGTTACACATGGAAGATTGCAGAATTACATGAGCGCTACGGTGTGCTTCCCTAAATCTCAGCATCATGGACCTCAAAGCAGCACTCGCTAATTAGGACGTTGAGGCCCCATCCTACGCATTAGTCCTTATGAGCTGCATATTAATGACCCTGAGTTAGGCCTCGCCAGACCCTTGAGGCAAGTCAGCTCGCCACTGACCGTAGAATAGCTATTATGATGAGCTATACGTAGGTTATTCTACTAGAAGGACAAACAAATATGCATGGTGTATGAAAGGCTTTGGCCCAAACGTTTCGGCTTTTGGGACGGAAGATCATGAACTTCACCGCGCCCGAGCCTCAACCTTGGCCCCATTCTTCTCCAAATCTTCCGTACATCATCTGGAACCTGTAGTGCAATCAGTCATTGACCAACTTGTGGCACGTCTGCGCGGTCTTCAAGGGACTGGCAGCAATGTCAACATGGTTGATGTCTTTGCCTCCCTAACAGCTGATATTATCAGCCAATACGCTTTTGCACGCCCGTTTGGTTACATACAAAGCCCCGATTTTGCTCCTCATTGGCATCAGGCAATGATGACACTCTCGGAAACATTTCATCTTTTCAAACAATTCGGATGGTTGGCGTCTATGATAGCAAGCATACCTCCATCACTTGCCCAAAAGGCCACTCCTAAGTTGTCAGCTTTGTTTGGAGTGCAAGATGTCTGCCTCCATAGTGTCCGCTTTTTGAGATATTTCGTTAATAAATGGTAGACGATACGGGCACAGTTGGTAGAAGTCCAAAAAGAGCACGCCGGAGGGCGCAAGCCAAGCGGCCGGAAGACCATCTTTTACGATATTCTCACAAATGATCAAATAAACCCTAGCGACAAAGAGACTGAGCGTCTTGTGGCGGAAGCGTTATCAGTGGTTGGCGCTGGGTAAATCATGTTCCCCAACGAATATGCCATTCAATTTCAAGGCTGATGCAGGCTGCTTGATAGGACTAATACAACTGCGCATATGCTGTCTGTGCTGACATTCCACATTATCTCCAACCCTGAAATTTTAGAGAGATTGAAACGCGAGCTCGCAAGCGTAATGCCAGAGCCTGAGTCGCGGCCGAAATGGAGCGAGCTTGAGCAACTGCCTTACTTGGTGAGACATCCCCTACGTTCCGCTTTTTGTGTTCGATGTTTCATTAGGCAGACATACGATCTCATACAGTTTTAGGGGGCCTGTGTCCAGGAAGCTCTGAGGTGAGTTTCCTTCCTCTCGATTGGGCTCGAAAGCCCGACAAGAACTCTGCTGAATCGAGAGTAGATGGGGATATGGAGTCCCCCATCGGCTCCAACGACTTTCTCCAGACATCGTCCTACAGTACAAGGATTGGACAATTCCAAAGAACGTATGTCTGGCTTATTCCTACAAAATATGTTGTTGCTGCTAGACCTGCATTGACACACCCCTGACCTTTCCAGACTCCTGTAGGCATGACCTCAGTCATGCTCCACGATGACCCCAACATCTTCCCCAACCCTCGCTTTTTCCAGCCAGAACGATGGCTTCAATCTTCCAAGACTCAACTGCGCAAATACATGGTCCCATTTAGTAGAGGCTCTCGATCGTGTCTCGGCATGAAGTATGTCCTCCGTCTCTCAACGGAACCTTCCCCTTGGTTTGGCGATGACGGACCAAGTCCACTGACCGAGTGTCTCAATCATATAGTCTCGCATACTGCGAACTTTACCTCACCCTCGCCGCCATTTTCGCCCCAAATCGGTTCCGGTTCGAGCTGTATGAGACGGACATTACCGACGTGGATATTGTACATGACTTCTTCAACCCCTGTTTCAGCGTCGACTCGAAAGGTATGAGGGTCGTTGTCCATTGAAGGCACGGACTATATGGACGATTGGGTGGTCTGGAGTGTGTGCATGGGGACTGATAACCGGGTCGTCGTTCTCCAAGTCTGGACTACTTGGTCAGATCGAGCAGTAGGAAGGAAATTTGGACCTTCCCCCATCGCCTCTCGAGCTCTCGCAGAGTGCGTTTTCTCCATAGCTGATCCGTCCATGGGATGGTTGGAACTACGTGCATTTTGTGACAGCTCTTAATGACTCTTCGCTGCTTGGATATCAGATAGAGTCTGGGTCATACCCGTGTACAGGTAATGTACGCTGTTCAAACCCGACGACTTGGAGTACGATGTGCTGGACGGACTCCCTTGCCGCGCCTGACATATATGCCGCTTCCCTCTACAGGCTGGATATAAGCGTAGACAGGCTTTTTGGTCTACACGTGCGCCGATACAATCATAGTGGATTTCATTCCGGGTCTCAGATATGGTGGTATTCGATACGCGTTCTCCATTTGGCTTAGGATTACGACCAAGACATTCGTTTACCGGGTAATAGGCGCGGACTGCATAAACGCTATGCTACGTTCCCAAGCCGTAATGCGTTCCCATGGCCATACTATTCTATACTAAAGGTATCTCTACCTATCGTCACCTCTTCCCCGGCCTCTTCGGCCTCGAAAACCCTTGCTTCTGCTCCTGCTTTGGCCGAAACTCCTCTTCCAAAGTCGACGCCGTGATCTCGGAAGGGTTCGAGACCTCGAACTAGAGGTTGCATGTCAGTTTTTGTTGCCGACGTACTGGCCTCCATACTTCGCCTTGCTTACCTTCTTCGCGATCTCGATTCCCAGGTCCGAGGTCATGGCGGCGAGGAAGCTTTGCTTGGTCGATGCGTAGACCATGCGCTCTTTGATCCTCGAGCCGGACGGACAGGTGTAGATGAATACTATGGGCGACTGCTCGGTTCCTTCGGCCTCGTGCGAATACCTGAAGAAAGAGTATCGAGGTTCCGTGTCGGATATGGCCGACGCGAGGCCGTTGGCGTCTGTATTGCTCGATCCTACGAGCTCGATTGTTTCGTCTTTGACGTTGATGTTCTGTGTGTGCATTGTGAGCATCAGTCTTGCTGGAAGCCCAAGAGTTCGGATCACAAGCATACCAATTGCAGCAAATTGCCTCCTTCCCCTTCCTTGAACAGTCCCAATGCCTCCTTTGCTTCCGCGCTCGTAGCAATACTCAGCTTCCCTCCCGTCTCCAATCTCCTCCCCTCCGTCCCCCCCTTTGCCTCCGCCTCCGCCTCCTTGATCCCCTTCAGATTCTCTTCCTCCTCCGTCAACGGCGCGCTCAAGGCCCCATGCGCATCATGCTTCTCCCACCCCTCCTTCTCCAGTTCCTTCCTCTCCGTCACAAAGAGCGACTCCCTGAACCTCTCCGTGCCCAACTCCCTCACCAACGTCAGCCGCGTGGAGGCGAAGAGCATCTTCTGTCGCACGGGCGCCGCGTCCGGGATATAAGTGACGGCGACATAGCCGTCCGGAGCATCCTGGTACCGGCGGAGGATGATGTAGGAGGCTGCGGTGGTGGAGAGGAGGGGCGTGAGGGCGGGGAGATCGTCGAAGAAATGGGTGGAGTGGGAGGGGAGGGTGTGTTGGGGGATGAGGGCCTCGGAGGCGATGGTGGCTATGAGGCCGCGTTGGCTCGGGGTGGAGAGGAGCTCGTTGAAGGCATTTTGCAGCTCCTTGGAAACGGCTATGCCTGACTGCATGATGGCAACATTGGAGGCCTGCTGATCTGGCTAAGTCGTTAAGCGGTGGTACTGGTCCGTCAAAGTTGCCTCGGCTGCGGAAAAGCCGCTAGGCCCCACATTTTCATCAGGGCACTTTGACCCCACTGTTTGTTGTTGCTCAAGCATCATTGAGTGTTTGAGCAATTAATCGTGGTCCTGCACAATGCCAATGAATCCGAAGTCGTGGACTCGTGGTGTCTCTTGTCTCTTGTCTCTTGTCCCTTGCCCAAGGAGTTCCGGACGACCGGGTTTCGATTGGCTTTGATTGACTTTACCAATACCACCGCTCTGGTCAAGACGCCGCTCCTCCGCTCGTCCTGATGGCTGAGTGTCCTCAAGTCCTCAAGTCAAGCCATGAAGCTCTGAAACCCCACATTTGAAGTAGCATAGCTCCCGACCTTTGTGACTTGCCGCGGTTCACCGGACTGGCGTTTGTGCTCGAGTCACGCTTGTGCGTCACCGCCTGCTTACTCTTCCTCTTCCTCTTCCTATTGTCTATGTTTTCAGTGACTGCATTGACTACGCCCATCAGGCCTTGCTCTCATTTCTTGCTTGTCTACATGAATCTTCAACTGAGACCTCTTTACTGTTGAAGTCCCTCGGTCATCTCACTGCCTTTCCGCCTTCTATATTGCTGTGCGGGTCCTTCTTTCCTTCATCACAATGTCCGCAAAAAGTGTCAATGGGCCACGAGGGAAGAAGCCCGCTTCGGCGGCTACCAACTTGATTGGTACGGACACGCCTTGTCGAAACATTTTCATTGTCCGCTGATCTGCCACTGTAGCTGGCGGTGCTGCTGGCATGATGGAGGCACTTGCCTGCCACCCCCTGGGTCAGTTGCATAGCCTTTTGCCTTGAGATGGAAATCTAAGGGATCTAGATACCATCAAGGTGCGGATGCAGCTTTCGCGAAGGAAACGTGCTCCTGGAGTGAGAATGCCCATCTCTTGTGAGGCGTTCAGCGTCTTAACAAGCCAGTAGGCAAAACCACGCGGGTTCTACACAACGGGAAAAGAGATTGTGAAACGGGAAACACCTCTGGCCTTATACAAAGGTCTTGGGGCTGTCGTGACGGGTATCGTGCCTAAGATGGCTATACGCTTTACGTCTTATGAGTGGTATAAGCAGTTGCTTGCAAGCAAGGACGGTCATGTGAGTGGGGAGGCTACGTTCTTTGGTGAGGGTTCCTGCTTTTCTACTGAATCCATGTGCCACAAATTGACAATTCCCCCCACCTTTCAGCCGGACTCGCCGCCGGAGTTACCGAAGCAGTCGCCGTTGTGACTCCTATGGAAGTCGTCAAAATCCGCCTGCAAGCGCAACATCACTCAATGGCCGATCCTTTGGACATTCCCAAATACCGCAATGCCGCACACGCTGCATACACGGTGCTCAAAGAGGAAGGGATTGGGGCTATGTATCGCGGAGTATCCCTTACCGCCCTACGCCAGGGAACAAATCAAGCCGTCAACTTCAGCGCATACACGGAGTTCAAGTCAATCCTGCAAGATCGCCAGCCGGCATACCATGACAAGGAGCTTCCGAGCTATCAGACAATGTTCATCGGCCTCGTGAGCGGTGCCATGGGTCCTCTGAGTAATGCGCCAATCGATACGATCAAGACGAGATTACAGAAAACCCCTGGTCAGCCGGGGGAAACCGCGATCAGCCGAGTCAAGGTTATCGCAAGCGACATGTTTAAGCAAGAAGGATTTCACGCTTTTTACAAGGGCATCACACCTCGAATCATGAGGGTTGCGCCAGGGCAGGCCGTCACATTTACTGTGTATGAGTACTTGAAAGGCTGGTTGGAGAGTACTAGTTTCGCCGTCGTGGGTGGGAAATATGAAGAGTAGCAGAAACATCATACACACTCCCGCTCTTGGGTCCAAAGAAAGACGTCGCCTTTCGATATAAATTTGTGTATAAATCGCTTAGAAGCAACATTCTATCTAAAGGGCGCTCGCTCAACATCAAACTTTAATCGATGTCCTCAATTCTGAGATGGCTTGAAGTGAGAGTCTGTAGGGCTGCTGGTTGACGTGAGTATCTGATGAGTCACACGGGGTTTGAACATGACGCTTTTTGGAGCGCTGGGAATTTGAGCTGAGAATGTGAATAGAGCAGTATCCTCCCAGATTGAATTCAGTCGCACCGTGAAGCTTGACCGGGAATACTGGGGCGCAAGTTGAAGCATCGCCGCCGTTCCTGAACTCCTGTGCACTGCAGCATGCTTGATGCATCAGGATAGCGCTCTTCGCTTCTTTTCTAGGAGCTTCTTTTCATACTCGTTCTGCTCCACCGTCCTTATGTTTTCCAATTCAGTCAACTCTTTGACGAATTCGTCCTTCGCTGCCACAGGACAATTTGTCAGCACCAATCTCCATTCACATTATCATCATAGACAGAAAGCTAGGTGTCTAATACTCACCCGCAACAGTCGAGAATGCCAAATCCAGAGTCTTCATCTTCTCTATCACGTGTATATTTTTGAGCTCCTGGCGTCGAGGAGAGCGGAATAGCGCAAGATCCCAACTATAGAGACCTTTCTCGTGCTCTTGCTCGGCGCTGTATCTATGCACGGTAAAAGGTTTCTTCTTCGTTTTGCTCTCCAGCACGGCCCGCGTGCAGGCTTTTCGTTTATTTCTGCAGGCGCAGGAGTGAGAGTTGATGAGTATATTTCGCTCGACTGGAAGATTTTGTTGGATTAGAGAGGTGCAAGTCAGGGCGAAAGCAATCGTCTTGGGGCAGAGGTGTTGCTTACGTTTAATATGTAGAAAGGTATACCTCGCTCTGCACTTTGTAAAGATGACGAGGACGGGGACTTCGGGACGGAGAAGCTCAACACCATTCCCATCGGGACCGTTGACGGGAGAGGCAACACTGCTACCAGTCATCAGTGTGCTGCTAGATCTACCAGTTGAGTCCTTCTTTAGATCGGATTTCCAGGTTGTTTCTTTTGATATCGGAGGTGGTGGTCCCCGGGCATACCTTAATGATGAAGGGCTACTTATAGGAGATTGGGCGCCTGGAGAATGAGACGAATCTGAAGAAAGAGGGTGTGCAGCAGTGATGGAGTCGGCGTTCCAAGGCATTTGGCTTGGTGTTGGATTTGAAGGCTCTGCGACCCCATTCGAGATACTGGTGCTGTTGACAACGAGAGGAGCTGTACTTTCCGCAAAGATATTTGGAGGCCGTCGATTTTTCACTTGGTCAGAACCCAGCTCCACTAAGTCCGGCGAGAACATATTGCTACCAAGTTCTAGTTGAGGTAGGCGGATTGTCGAGGCGGAAGCGTTCCTACCATTCGCTGACTGGAATTCAAGGTCTGGCATAATTTCTGGGAGAGGCTTGGGCTGCCATAGCTGCAGTCTTCCATCTCCCCAATTCCCTTCCTCCTTTGATCCATTGACGCACCAGGAGAGATTTGACATATCATGATGGACTCGATATCCCGTCAGCGCTCGCTGAAGACTGGCAACACTGGTTGGATCACTCAGTGATATCCATTCCGGTAATTGACCTTTGTCGTTACAAAGGACTATATTATTTGTCGCGAAGGATTTCTCATTGGGGGCCGCGTAGGATGGAATCAGCCGCGTCGACGTCATATCCACATGAAAACCCTCTGCGTGATGGAACATTGGATTGTCTGCCCTCTTTGTGGTTGTCACCAAACGAAACTGAGTGTCGCTCTTCCTAAACACCGTCAAGGACGACTGGCGGGTACGGTACAATTGCGGGAGGCTGAGCTCAAGAATTTTTTCCTCCAAAGGCCGCTGCTCTGCCATGTCCAGTAGACGCAGGGGAGGGCCCTCAACCAGCCAAATAGAATAGTAGCTATCAGGAAGCATGGAGATGACATCATGCATAGGCGCGATCAACTGGCGGCTCTCAAACCTACGGAACTGAATTCTGATCTCGTCTTCCAGACCCCTCATATAGTCAGCCCACAACGAATCAGTGCCGGCATTTGTGAAGTAGGAACTGGACTTCAGCCGTCCCATTATCCAGATGCATTTTAGAAGATTCAGATATTGCGGCCCCTTGGGTATATTTTGACCAAGCTCCGGTCTTGAGTTGAACTCAACGGTACTCTTAGAGAAATGAAATACCAGAGCATCGAAGCCTTCTCTGAGAGGCCAGTCACTTCTCTCTTCGAAGCATACTGGCCGGTTAACATTGAACGCAGTGGTAAACCGGGTCAAGATGTGATCTGGCAACACGACTGAATCTAAGAATGGTGGATTTGAAGTGTTTCTCGTCTGACCAACGCCATTGGTGACAATTCCTGTCAGGTGGGCCACATCTCGCCTTAGCTGCTGTACGTCGCGCTGAATGCCTAGCAGCAATTGTGTCTCAAAAGGTTTGGCGATGAAAGCAACCTTGGTGACGTGGAACTTGACGCGCTCCCTTAGGCTGTAAACATCCCTCTCTGCAGATGTCCACCATCCAAAGTTCTCTGAGCAATTGGACCTGCCGCGTTGCAGTCCCGCATGGCTGCGTAGTAGCTTCTCGCATTCGTTGAGTGTCTGGTGAAAATCTCCGGTCACATCAGGTAAGACCTGAAGAGCTACACCAAAATGATGTGGGTGTGAAGCCTGATTGTTGGCATTATCGATGATGCTTTCCAACTGTTCTAGGCTGTCACCGAGGGATTTGATATCTTGCCGAAATTGTGCGTATTTAACGTCTGTGGAGTATGGCAAATCAGCAAATTGAATCAGATCGAACGCCAAGCCAAATATCACGTGATAATGCTAGTGGAAATACTTCGGCCTCAAAAAATGCTGGCGCTTGAACGGTGAATACAATACCTGAGGGGACTCACCAGCTGCTTGCTCTCTTGTGAAACAGTTCTCATATATGTCTTTTGCAAGCTTGCCTGCAACGATGATGTCTCCCACAGAGAAACCGAAGCTAGCCATGCCTCAGTACGTCTATATACTGATGCGTACGAATGGGTTCAATGATGTTGGCAAAGCCAGACGGACTGGTAGGGAGACTTTGGTTGCTAAATACATACAATGTGGTGGTGCTGTAACACAGCCTGTTCAAGACGTTATATTCTAGCCTAATTAACCCTCTGTCGGCAGCCTTGGTACCAATCGTCCTAGATAGTAATCGCCCAGAAGTTCTAGGACCTTGTGGACCACGCACATCACTAGTCTGACGCCTTCGATCGGCGCAAAGAATCCATGGCGTTGCTAACTGCATGACTTGTCCAAGTTTCTGAGCTTTGAAGGCGCGGCGAGACCGTTCTGCTCAGCCTCACTCATCTCCAAATGGGTACCTGGTGTTAGCCTTGTCAAGCTTGACCTTGCGAGCCTTTGCTGCTTTGCATAAAATGTACGGTCTTCTCCAAGTTGCTCATGTCTGCTTGCTGTGAATCTTCGCGCTATCCGAAGAAAATAGCAAACATCCCAGGGCGAGATCGAGAGTCTCCAGGCTCGAAGTCTACGATTCCCTACAACAGCTACTTGCCATGCCTTTGGAAGCAGACGACCAAAAAAAGGTGGACGATGCATTCCAAGAAATTGGACCCGATTCTACTGGCACCAAAGTCCTTGTGCTCAACGCGGCGGAATCGCAGAAGCTTGGTCCCTTTACCGTTGCTTGTACCATTATTAACCGCACTATAGGTATGGCAATCTAAAGTTCAATGGGCCAAACGCTTTCCGCTGACAGAAAAGGGTCCGGCATCTTCGTTTCGCCCGCGATAGTTCTAAAGACTACGGGCAGCGCTGGTGTCTCGTTGCTACTATGGGCTCTTGGAGGTATTGTAGGAATGTCAGCTCTTTTTATCTGGCTTGAGCTGGGCCTGTCGGTACCTAAGTTTGAGCTTGTCAACCGGGAGGAGACAGAGACGTCTCGCCAAGGCGAAGAATCCCTCCAATGCGTGCCCCGAAATGGTGGGGAAAAGAATTACGTGACTAAGTCCAGTCCTCGAGCTGCTCAGACTTGCTGGTTCTAACACGAATCAGCTCGAGTATATTTACAAGTCGAAGAAGATGCGAACGACCTGCATATTTGGCGTGATATACGTAATTTTGGGTAATGTCTCTGGGAATGCGATCGTCTTCGGTCTTTACGTCCTACATGCAGCAGGTATTGAAGGCCGTGACTCAACCGTCCGAGGTCTAGCAGTTGTGTGCATGACAGCAGCTTGCCTGCTACATGCTACCTGGAGACATGGCGGTATTATGCTCAACAACCTACTAGCTGTGCTGAAAAGTCTGTTTCTTGTGGCAATTGTAATCATTGGCTTTGCAGCTTCTGCAGGAGCATCATTTGGCCATGGACCCGTCCATGGGCAAACGATCAACCCCACAACTCACAAGGTCACGTCGAATTTCGATCCTCATTCTTCATTCGCATTTGCGACAGATGACCATGCTGGCTACGCTGCATCAATCCTATTCATAGTCTACTGTTTCAATGGTTATGAACAGCCATTTTATGTAGGTTCTTGAAGTCACAACGTCGATGAACTCCTCAGCATCAATCTGATTTTGAACCAACAGGTTCTGAGCGAGGTCTATCGTCCAAAGAAGACTTTTGCAAAGTCAACGATTGTGGCTCAGGTATTTATTGTAATCTTGTATATGCTCGTCAATATCGCATATGTAAGTACAATGGCCACTTCTCCGGACACGGCTGACCATATGAAAGCTGTGCGCTGTGTCTGTGGATCAGCGATTGAATGGAAACCTCGATATGGCCACTGTGTTCTTTAGCGAAGTTTTCGGCAACAGTATTGCTCCACGCGTCATGTCCGGGATTATAGCCTTCTGTCTTTTTGGAAACGTCGTCGTCATGACTTTCACCGCGTCTAGAGGTACGCCTTGCATTCAATTCCGTTTTGACTTGAGGACTAACATTTTCCTCTAATCTAGTCAAGCAAGAAATCGCCAAAGAAGGCGTCCTTCCCTTCTCCCTCTTCTTTGCCAGCAGTACAATCACTCCGTGGAGCCGCCTCATGCAGTGGATGCGGCCCTCGAAAAACCTTCCTCCGGAGCAAAGTCCCGCAGCCGCCCTATTCCTCCACTGGATGTGGTCCATGGTGCTCATCGCTTCCACCTCCCCTCTAATCCCCACAGTGGCCTACGCAGTTCTCGTGCCCGTATACTCCTACACCGTCGTCATTCTTGTCGCCTTCTTCGTCTCCAGCGGTCTGCTCCACCTCCGCTACCTCAGCGACGAACGCCATACCTGGGTCAGCCGCGCCGGATTCAAGCCTTGGGGCGGCCCCACCGCCGCCATCATCCACACAGCTGTAAGCACATTCCTGCTGGCTACAAACTTCATCCCGCCGAGATCTAATTCGCCGTTCGCCAAGGCGAAAACGGGAGTGGAGTGGTATGTCGTGCCAACCGTAGGGTGGGGGATGTTGCTGCTGGGATTGGTGTATTACCTGATCTTTAAGCACGTGTATCCGCGGTACTTCAAGGATGGAAAAGTGTTGGTCGTGGATAGGGAGGCGGTCATTGTCCATGAGGACGGCGAATATGTCCAAGCACTCGAGATTGTAGATTTCTCCTGGGAGGCAAAGAGCGGGCCGGGCAGTAACTGGGATCTTAGGGGGAATGAGATGGAAGTGCAAACTGTCAATGTTATTGCAAAGTGAGAAATGAGAAATTGAAAAGGCATTTTGCGCTATTTTTGATCGTTCAGGGGCGCTCTTTTCTGTAGCGGGGAGTGCTGTTGTATCTTCTACCCTGCAGTCTGTCTCCATCATGTCGTAGCTTACCTATCTTTTTGTAGAATATTCCTTACTTTCCTCACTCTTTGAACACTTACAAGCGAGTGCGTCGTCAAAGATGTACCAGAGCTAGCGTAATGATATTCAGCCAATTGGCACTAGCCAATCCCATGCCAAGTTCGGTAATTCAAAATCCCGAACGAGGGAGTGTGTGTAGCGCCAAAGACTACTCGCGACAATCCATTTACTCGTAGAGAAGGCGGCCAAACAAAGGCCTAGGATGATTCCAGAGATACTATAGCGGTGACACACCGCCACAGAAGTGCCCTGTGTTTCAAAGAGCCGGAGCAACTATGGCTACCCCGGCACAATCACTGAGTGCACTGCTCCAACGGACTTCGATCGACGACCATGACGAAGTCCTAAAAGCCTGCAATTTATCTTTAAAGCACTCCAAGGGCGATCTGGAGCTCCAGCATATCAAACTTGTGGCACTCCTCAAATTGGACCGCTACGAGGATGCGCTGCGGGTGCTTGAAGAAGGTGGGGACCGATTGAAGCCAAAAGTGCCCACTGAAAGAGCATATGCACTATACAGGGTCGGAGAATTTGAGGAGGCAAAAAATCTTGCGAAGGGTATATCTGAACAAAGAGGGGCGAGGCATGTCGAGGCTCAAGCTGTTTGCGTTCCATCCCCAAAAGAGAAGGTGGGCTCGTGCTCATGAGATTACGTAGTCATATCGGTCAGAAGACTTTGCCAATGCTGCGGCGCTTTATAAAAACCTGGCTGGCAGGCAGGCGGCCATTGAGAATGAAGAGAATGATCTTAGGATCAATATTGGGGCTGTGGATGCACAACTGGAGTGGACAAGGCGAGGAGATCTAGTGCAGAAGAAGAGGCCTGGGAGGGAGGACCTAGAAGCTTTCGAAACAGCGTATAACGCGGCTTGTGGATCAATTGCTAGAGGTGAACTTGGTCAGGGAGAGATTCTATTAAAAAGAGCTAAAGGTAGGTAGTATTGCCCAAGTCATGGACCATGCTTATAATATGCATTTAGATCTTTGCAATGCTTTCGACGAACTCACAGACCAGGAGAAGACTGCAGAACTCCTTCCGATCAATGTCCAACAGCTGTATGTAATCAGCAAGATTGGGAAAACCGAAGAGGCAGAAAAGCTGGCTTCAGATATCGCACTTGAAGAGTAAGAGAAAGCCTTAAAAACAAGGATTTTTAGCAGCTGACAACCACCTAGGATTCCAGACCTCTCCACGAGACAAATAGCCCAGAACAACAAATTAGCACTGTCTTCGTCAGTCTTAAATCCCTACCTGTCCCACCGACTCTTCCACAGCACAGATAAGCTGCCGAAAAACGACAACTTGTTCCGCCCGCAGGCAGAACGAATGCAGCAAAATAGCCTAGCCCTCGATCTCCTAGCCTTAAAATCAAATGGAGTAATTAAAACCAGCGGTAGAGTACTCTCCAACTCAACTCCAACACTATCATCGCACATCAACAACATCTCCGTCCTCAACGCCGCCGCCCATGCTCAAAGCCAACTCGCAAAGCTCGGCCTCAAACAGATCCTACCGCTACTCGAAAAGCGACCAAAAGACATTGGCCTAGTCATGACCATCATCCAACTCTACGTCTTAACCAACAATCACGGCTCCGCAATAACCGTCCTCGACTCCCTCCTAAAACGCCTCTCGGAATCCCAAACCCCTTCAGACCAAGACATCCTCTACGCACCCGGACTAGTAGCCCTCCAAGTCTCTCTCTACACCTCTCAAGGTCGGAAATCCCAAATCAAAACCACCCTCGCGAAAGCCGCATCCTACTGGCGCCACAAATCAAAACCTCCAACCGCCCTCCTACAAGCCGCCGGTCTCTCCCTCCTCGACTCCTCAGACCCAAACCACCAATCTCTAGCCCGCGACATATTCTCCACCCTCCACAGTCAAGACCCAAGCTCCAAATCTGCAACAGCAGGCTACGTCGCATCCCACGCCCTCACCTCCCCCGACCAGGTCTCCTCAGAAGCCGACACTCTAAACCCCGTCGCCCGTCTCATCGCCGGCATCGACGTCGCCGCGCTCGAAGAAGCCGGCGTGCCCCCTCTCCCGTCCGCCAGCGCAGCAGCCACATCTCGCAAACGGCCCCTGGACGACAAACCTAAGCCCGCGAAAAAGCGGGTGCGCAAGACCAGATTACCCAAGGATTACGATCCGGCCAAGACGCCGGATCCGGAGCGGTGGTTGCCGCTCAAGGATCGGTCTAGTTATCGGCCGAAAGGCAGGAAGGGCAGGCAGAAGGCAGCGGAGAAGACGCAGGGAGGCGTGAGTGGGGAAAAAGGTGGCGAAGCCAAAATAGGCGGTGGGGAAGGGGTGATCAAAGCTGCTGAGAAGAAGCCTGGTGGGGGCCAGGCCAAGGGCAAGAAAAGGGGCAAGAAATAGTATGTCGTTAGAGCTAGATTATGACCATCTGCATGCCCGCGATGATTATGGATGAGGATGATATAGAATCGGGAAGCTTCGATGGTGAATGCACTGGTTTGAAAGAGCCTTTTTATATTACCGGCTGCTTTTGATACTTTACAGCGCTCAACACCCGCACCAGCAGTGCTTTTGTACAAAGCGAGGATCATCCGATAACATTGAATTGACAAGATAACGCCAATCGCAAGAAGCGCACAACCAATCCATCATATGCCGATACAGAAGAACACCTGCTTTCAGTATACGCTAGGCATCAATCGGCCCATTTCGACAAATCATACCAGTCATGTTAAAACATCATCGACCTCGCCTTCGCTCTCTCTGCCGTTCTCGATCCGATATCAGAACGTCGAGGGCTCTTCTCAGGCGCCGGCGGCGCAACATTGGGGTGTGAGAAATGCTTTGCTGGCGTAGGTGGTGCAGACCACAGTGGCGGTGGTGCTTGCTTGGCAGCAGCCGCAGGTGTTTTCATCTGCCCCTGCTTGGCCTGCTCAGCTCGTGAAGCAGCTGCGCGTTGCTTTGCCAAAACGAGGTCGGTCCAGGATTTAGGCTTGGTGGTGTCTTTGCCTACAACTTCTGAGAGAACCTTCATCCAGCCGTCCTTCTCAGCGGCGCTATCAGCATAGAAGTCGATGGTTTCTCCATTGGCAAAGCGGACGCGGAATCCCTCTTCGACAAACATGTACCCCTCTTCTTCTTCAGCAAACGCAGATTTTCTTCGACCTTTTCCCTTTGCAGGGACATCGTTGCGCATGAGAGCCGACTTATCATCAATCAGCTTGCTAGCTTTGGCGAGATTGATGGTGGCTCTGGGTTGGCGCGTAGCTTCATGGTAGGCGGTAAATTTGGACCCATCAAGGGTGAAGAAACGTCGCCGCCAGTACTATCATCTATTCAGCTGTGCTCAAGCATTAGGGGATAACCAAAACTTACTGGGCAATCGCCACCTTGTTGGCTGAGATGACCTTCCCATTTCTTAGGGGTCGCACTTTCGGCTTCCCTCAGCTCACGAATGCAAGCGTTCATGCTCTTCGGCATATCCTCATCCTTTGCATCCTTGGGTTTAGGTACAAATAGAAGCTGAAGCTCAATTTTGCCTATCTTGTAAGGGGCTTTACGCTGAACGCCACCATTTAAGACGCTGCGCTTGCTCTTGATGCTGCTCATGGTATGTGCATCCTCTGTTGCCCACTCGTTGAAGCAAGGTATATCCACAGTAAAAGGTTTGCCATATGCGCTGGTTTCGTGGTCTTTGAGACAAACATAAGAACGGGCAAAGCTACCATCTTTAGCAACAAGGCCGTGTAGAAGGTCCCAGGCGGTAGGCTGAGCAAGTCGTTTGTTGGCTTGTTGCTTTTGTCGCTCGGCCTGTTGGGCCTCCTCTTGTCGTTTCATCTCCAACTCTTTACGCTTACGCGGAGAGGCAAAAACACGACTGAATGTCGAAGGTTTTGAAGGGCTAGTACTCTTTGTAGGGGACTCAACAAGAGGTTTGACTTTTGGCTCTTCGATCTTGGTCTGTAGCGTCAGCTGAAATTCCAAGTCGTTCAGCACGACCAGTTCGAATTCTTGTCCAATTGGAGCAGTCTTGCCAAGCTCCAGCCATGCAGTGGTGACACAGTGTAAGCCGTTGTCAAGAGTCAAGGCAAAGTATGAACGCTCTCCTACGGTCGCGATTAGCTGCGGGAATACCCAAGGAAATTCGAAGTAGTCAAACCTTTCGGCAGGGGAAGGTCTAGATCTTTGACTCTTACAACCTTCACGAAAAGTCTACCCCTTTCACCATCTTCTCCAATCTCCTCTGTGTTTTGCATAGACTCGTCTTCAGTAACGCTTCCCAGACCGTTGGCTACGTTACTTTGCTGACCGGGCAAAGGAGGAGCTGGCCCACTGCCTGGCCCCTTGGAGGGAACGCCTCCTGATTTTCGAATACTCTTACGCCTGATCTTGCCATTCCATGGCTCTGCTGTCCAGGTCTGCGTATGACTCGGCTTTCTAGGAGAATTACCTGCAGATCTCGTACCTCGCGCAGCCGGATCTTGAGTATCTTTGGTCTCCGTGACGGACGCGGCAGATTCATGGGAGGCGCTGCTAGCGATGATAACTTTTGTGTTCTGTCTCATCAGGTATCCCTTCTGTGTACGGAAACCCTTGTCAGCATAACCTTCTCTAAACTGTCTGAATTCTTGTCCAGGCATATGTTCTGCATGTCCGGGGGACCATGGCCGGGAAGCCATATCAGGGGTAGGAAAATTGAACGCCACCTTTTGGGCCTCAATCAGGCGGTCGAATTCGCTCTCTATACCAAATCCAAGGCCATCACTAGCTTGCACCGAGACTTCCAATGGAAGCAGACTACTTTTTCTTTTAGACAGCTTTGACATGTCTCGCTCTTCAGAAGTCTTTACGGATTGCGTTTCGCTTGCAGAGTCGACCAGAGGCTCATCGGATTCTGCAACTATGGACGGTCGACTCAAATGTCGCTCTGGGATCTTAGGTACCGCTGGAACCTGACTTCCATTGCTTACTTGGCGCCTGATCTCAGCCATTACCTGTACATCAGCTGGCGTGATAGAAGGCCGAGTCTTTAGCTTGCCGCCAGGCGCTTTGATCGTTGCGACTGGTTCAGGTACACTGGGAGAGTCAGGCACGGGTGATTGTGAGATTGGATGACGAATGACAGATTCTGGCGTCTTGGGTTCGTCTCCCAAATCGTTCCATTGTCCTGGAAATCTAGGCGCTTGGAGCTGTTCTTTAGGTGTCACTGGTCGATCAAAACTCTGCTCCAGAAATGACTTCTCGGTTGGCACCTCTGATGTCCAAGATGGTTGAGATGACAACGCATGCTTTACTGGCTCCTGGCTGGTGTCTAGCGATGGAGCCATGAATGGCTCCATGTCAAAGCCAAAGTCCGACTCTCCTAGTAATGCTGCAAACTGAGGCAAAGACATCCGATGGCTGTTCTTGCGCTCCAGATCTTGTCCTACCTGATTTGACGGTGGAGCTCGCGGTGTTGGAGGACCTTCATCAGTAGCACTGTCAGATTTGCGCTCTTGGTGTCCGCTCTCCTTGGAATCAACGGAATAATGGCTTTGGTCGTCATCATCATCATCTCTTTGGGCCGCACTGGATGCTTTGAAAGCTTCCAATTTCTCGATGGCGTCCATATAGGACTCCGCTTGCAGTTGCTGGCTGTAGAGGTCCGGAATCGAGTAGACATCCACTTCACTGTCCTCAAGATTGGGTTCCTGCTTGATGACCACCTCCTCAACTGCCTCAGTCTCTAGGGATGGAATAGGGGTATCAGGATCCAGATTATCGTAAACGGTTTTTTCAGAGGTTGGGCTCATTCCCAGGTACGAATCCTCATCCTCAGGTTCGTTGAAGGTGCGACTTTTAACCTTGCGGAGGATCGACTCGCGTGAGATTCGTGGAGGCAGCTTGTATTCTCCAAGGTCCGCGACGTCGTCGTTCTCGACTTCTTCTTCATGGATCTGAACCTCTCTACTGCCTTCTTCCCGGTCTAAGGTTCTAAGAGGGGATCCGCGCTGAAGATGCCTCTCCCGTTGCTCTTGTGCTTCGACTGGCAAGCTGCACTTGTCCGGATCATCGATCATCATCAAGCGCAGACGATCCTCTATGGACATAGAACAGCCCCCCATTCCTTGAATCTCTGCTTTTGAAATCGACGCTGGGCGAGGTGGTGATGGAGATCTACGCCGGAAACTACTCGCCCGTTCCACGGTAGCAGAAAGGCTATTGCTCGAGTCAGACTGAGCATGAGAAGACGTCGGCACGCCCAATGCTGGAAGAGGTGGCAATGGTCTGCGCTCGCCGTTGGAGTTTACGGAATCTGTCCTTGTTGGCGAGAGTCGTGCATCAGGTATTGAAGAAGGGTGTGCTATTGGGGCTGGGCTACTTTGCTCTCCATCGAAGGGATTCTCAATGTGTGCTGCAAGATCTTCATTGGCAACTGCTGGGCTCATGAAACGCCAATCCTCGGGCAGAACCACAGGGGTCTTCTCTGTATCTTCAAGCGACGCGTCGAAGCTATCTTCTTGCTCAATGGAAGAGCCTCGGTCGAAGCTTTCGTCTTCTCCTTCATTTACAGAGTCATAGCTTCCCTCACGAGACCCCGATGCGACAGATGATGGATCGGGGGTAGTCATCTCATATTCGTTCACTTGAGGAGGCGCAGCGTCAAACGTAACACTCTTAGCATGGCGACGCAGCGACTTCCCAGGCGGTAGCTCGCGCTTAGCAGACTCTTCGTCCTCCTCCTCAGACCAGATACTGTTCTCCGGGTCGAAGGATTGATGCGCTTGTGCGTACCTGCTCTGGGCAGACATTGATGATTTGGTCGGAGATGATGGCGTTTTCGTAGGAGAAATAGATTCCTCAAGGATACCGTTCGTTTTGGCAGGAGATCGCAGCGGACTATTGAGGGGCAACCTTTTATTCTCTCCCTGCCGGAAGCTTCCCAGTCCGCTGCCGGCGTATGCGTTGCCCTGCTGTACACTGAGCGGCCTACCTGTTGCCAGGGGCCTCTCAATTGTGGGGCTTGATGTAGGGTCATAGTCTTGCTTGTGTTCACGAGCGAACATGCTGCTATTCTTGACACGAGACGCTCGCTTCAGGTTCTCGATTGATGATCTTTTCGCGGGAGACGGGGAGCTATCGCGGTCACTCAAGGGGTTCCGGTTCTCGGCATTGGATTTGGTTGTAGATGCTGGATCACGATTTTGCCAGTACAGACGAGGTGAATTGGAAACGACCGGTGATGAATCAAAAGGCGACGAGTCTCCGTTAAAAAAATTCTTCTAAACCAGGAATTAGTGCAAGGGTCATGCTGACCAGGCGATGCTCTCACCTTGGTATTTTGATTGAAGCTTGGAGAGTTTCGTCTCCGCTCCATCGGCCCCAATTCAGCGAGCGGCCTTTGAGTCGGGGGAGCGCTCGTTTTGCTGGGAGAAGATAAAGGGGTGTTTTTCTGGATGCGCAGAGGCTGGATCTGATTTCATGGTTCAGTATTATGATTGAGCCAGCCAGCGCAACATCTGCTCATGGATGCTAAAACATACGGATTGAGACATGATGGCAGGTTTGAGACCGAAGTCTTAAGCTCCCCGGAGTCCAGGGGCTAGAGCTGGCTGGTACTTGTCGATTCGCAGCCGAGGAATGTGTTTATTTAGAGACCCCGCAGAAAGTCGCAGTCTCAGTAGTAGTAGTAGTATAAGACGAATGTTTGATGAGCGAATTCAAGGCCCAACATCTAAAATCCTGAGATTTCAATTATAGAGAACATTGCCATGCCCAACAACTCATAAGGCTGGTACCTGACCAAAGGACAAAGGATGTTGTTTGAGACTTCTACACAAATCGGAGCGCGATCATGGAACTAACGCTGAACTAGCCGTTGACATGGCAACAATCGCGCGAGTGCAGGGATTGTGCAGGGACTGTGCAGGATGCATAAAAAAATTAGATCGTCTTCGCGAGACGAGACGGATGGGAAATGGAGATGGAGATGGAGATGGATTGAATATCCCTCGTCAGTTCAATGTCACCACCCTCTGCTCAGAACATATGTGTCATCTGTCAATATAGAGCTCTATGGAAGCCACCTCCTCACTCCTTTCTCTCACCATGGCAGCATCAAAGATCAATGGCCCAATTGACCCGCCGTCGTCCTCCCTCGAGGATGAGCCTGTCACCCAAAGTATCCCGCCCGCCTGCTAAAACTACACCGAGTGGTCGACCAGTGAGAAGGTCAACTAACAGCCCCTTTGCTGGCATGAATCAAAAGTTTGCAGATATACGACGTGAGATTCGCCCTCGCTCAGAGGCACAAGTCATGAGGTCTTCTGGAGGAAGAGAACGTCCAAGAAAAGCAAGAGAGCCTTTTCATGCTTTGAAGATGCAGAACGCCCTGAGTGCTGTATCATATGGGCAAAGAGCCTCAATCAAGGCCAAGATTAGCGAGACGGAAAGCTTCGACGACTTTCCCCTCTTGCCAACGGTCAAAGAGTCTATTGCTACTCAAGCGCTATCCGGCATGATCGATGTTGTTCCCACGCCAATACAGCGGTTGGCAATACCTATCTTGCTTGGTAACGAGACGAGAGCGGCCCGCAGAAGATCATCTACATCCGGGAAGAAGGAGATGGAGCAGTTCTTGCTTGCCGCTGAAACTGGGTCAGGGAAAACGCTGGCCTACTTGTTGCCTGTCTTGGATGCTATAAAGCGCGCAGAGGCCATAGATACGGAGCTAGAGGCTCAGAAAAAGATTCGGGAGGAGGAGGAGAGGATGAAAGCAAATTTTCTCGCCCTGGAGCCTCCCCCTTTGTCTAACGTACCGCATCCGACCACTGGCAGACCAAGAGCCATCATTCTAGTCCCAACTTCCGAGCTCGTGACCCAAGTCGGAAACCTCACCAAACTTTTATCCCATACGGTGAAGTTCCGCTCCGGGCTTATATCATCGGCCTACAGTGGAAAGGTCATTCGCAACCGCCTCTTCACACCCACTGGCATCGATGTCTTAATTTCCACTCCTCATTTACTAGCTAGCATTTCGGAATCAGATCCAAATATCCTCAGCCGTGTCTCGCATCTCATTATAGACGAAGCCGACTCCCTACTTGACCGCTCCTTTGCTCCTTCCACATCAACCGTCATCGACAAATGCACTCCATCTCTACGGCAGCTAATACTCTGTTCCGCAACCATACCCCGCAGTCTAGACTCCTACCTCCGCACCCGCTTCCCAGATATGCGACGACTTGTGACACCGAATCTTCACGCCATTCCTCGGCGCGTGCAGCTTGGCGTGGTTGACGTAGAAAAGGAACCCTACCGTGGCAACAAAACTCTCGCCTGTGCGGACACAATCTGGTCCATCGGCAAAGCCGCAGCCGAGCACACTCCAGGCGATAACGAGCGCGTTAACGCGAAGCGTATATTGGTGTTTGTCAACGAGCGCGAGAAGACGCAGGAAGTTGCCGATTATCTAAACTCAAAAGGCATTGACGCCGTAGCTCTAAACAGGGATACACCAGAACAACGGCAATCAGAGACGCTGGGCGCCTTCACAACGATTTCGCGCGAGACGCCACCGGAAATATCCAAGGACATCTCCACTCCGCCGAGCGGCGCTAATTACACTCCATTCAACCGTCCACCAAGCGCAGCGAGCCCTCCACCACGGCGCCATCTACCCAACACCAAAGTCCTCGTGACTACGGATCTTGGCTCACGAGGCATCGACACCCTGGCAGTCCGGCACGTCATCTTGTACGATGTGCCACACTCGACCATAGACTTTATCCATCGACTCGGCAGGACCGGTCGGATGGGCCGACGAGGTCGTGGCATCGTTCTTGTGGGCAAGAATGACAGACGGGATGTCGTTAGAGAGGTCAAAGAGGGCATGTTCAAGGGCCAAGCATTGATTTGAGAGGTTTTGATCTAGATTACATACTGGCTGGAGCTCGCATACTGTTGTCATCTTGATGAAATCGTTCCGCTAGACATACCCTGTATTATAGGTGTAGATATCGAAGATTAAAGCCTGTCCAACTCTCACCGTCTACATTATCTGTGCTATTCTGACTAGCCAGCCGCGGTTGTAACAA
>JAEUBB010000041.1:117142-170478 GCA_018257885.1 Parmelia sp. 050094
AGGTGAAGGCTCAGCGACTAAGGCAGCAGCTTTTTCTTTGGGCTAGAAATCTCATTCATATTGTGAGAGATGATGTTGAGGATATCTGGACCCAATGGAAAAAGATCGTTCCTCTGTACCAAAATAGAGCTAGCTGGTTGGGTTGAAAAGTCGGAACGAGTATAAAATCATGGGTTTCTACCCAACTACATAGACCCTATCAGAATCGACCCACCTCACCCTCCCCCAACTTTATCCTCGCCCTCGTCCTCACTCGAAACCTCGTCGATATCCATCTTGACCGTCTCCGCCGTCAGTATATCTCTCCTAATCTCTTTCTTCGTAGCCCCAACTCCCATGCTCGACAAATAGAACAGCTTCGGACTCCGCGTGTTGTCCAGGCCCGTGAAGAAAGAATGGAAGATGTGATCCGCCTCCTCTTCCCGAAAGATGCGCTCATAAATCTCCCGTTGCTTGAACTCGTCCATCTCTTTTTCGTACTTGCCAAAATCAATCTTGTTGTATCCAAAGCCCTCGAGCTTCTCGTTGTAGACCTCAAAGACAGGGCATTCGAGCAGTAGGCCCAAACTAGGTGCTTTGGGTATGCTGAGTCGATCGGCCATATAGGAGTCCTGTATGCGCGCCTCATGGCCACCGCAGCGGACGAGCAAAGCGACCATGCTGACCATTTTACGTATTTGGTGCATCATGAAGCTCTGCCCCCAGACTTTGAGCGAGAGCCATTCGGTGTCATTAATAATTATTGGCTGATCGTCGACGCTGAAGGCTTTGATGACCCTTGTGGCGGAAGCATCTTTGAATGTCTTTTCGATTGTGTAATTGTGGAATTTATGCGTGCCAGTATAGCGGGACAGATGGGAGCGGATGCGGGCAACGCGGGCAGGGTGAATTCGGTAAGAGTTTTTAGCTTTGATGTGAGCGGCTTTAAGGAGACGTATGGCGATTTCCATTGGCGTAGGTTCTCTCATTCTTTCTTCTAGAGCTTCCATGGTATCTACGTTGACTGTATCAACCCCTAGGGCCGAGGCCATGTCTACAGTGCTCTCTTGACTGTCTTTGGCTTCCATAACACCAACATTCTCGACCACTGGGGCGGGTTCCCGTTGGTTGGGAATGTCGTTAATGCTGTGCTTCTGGCCTTCGGTAATCATTGTCGAAGGTTTGATTGCAAGACCATTTTCATGCTCATAGAAAGCCATGAGTACCTCGTCCCGTATCGAAGGGTCAATCTCTTCAATGACAGGTCTGACGTATTCTTCTTCCAATTCAGACCAGACATCTTCGACTTCCTTTTGGCGGGCTTGGTATCCCTCCAGGTCATTAGCTTCTTCCGCAAGTTCCACCATTTGCTTGGCAAGGAAGCTTTTCGGATGCGGCGGGAGAAAACAGTGTGATGGTATGAGATATTGATAACTCCTCGAATCGCAGTGCTGATAGCAACTGAAGCTACCATTTGTCCTCTCAATGCCCCATACTCTTATCTGTGGGCTCAAATGCTCGTTGATTTTGGCAATTATGCATGGGTCCTCAACGATGAGTTTCAACGATATCACGTTGCCGGCAGCGTGGACCCCTTTGTCAGTACGAGCACATCTGATGAGAGAGGACTTCTTCGGGTCATCTGCATTGGCTTTTGAGATTGCACCTGCATCAACAAAAGCCTTGAAGAGGTCGCCCTCGATAGTCTTCTCGTGATGGTTCCTAAAGGTTTTCAGAAATGCAATTTCGTGCTTTGACTCCTAAGAGGACACTTACAGCTGCATGCCCTTGTATCCAGTGCCGGAATAACCAAGCATCACTGCGACCTTGCGCTTAGGTTTCTTCTCCTGGGCCTCAATCTCCTCCTTGGAGAATTTTGTAGCATAGACCGGCAGATCCTCGCCGCCGGCTACCTTCTGTCGTTTTGCAGCTTGCTCGGTGTTGCGCGCTCTTTTGTCAACTGGGTTGCGGCTTCATCAATTAGTGCGATTGGGGGTGGGGAGGTAGACCGATTGACCTACGCCCATTCCGCTCGCCCAACGTCTTTCTTTTTGTTAGACCCAACCCAACCTGCTGCACCTCTGCCGTTCCCTCGATTCCCTCGATTCCCTCGACTCCCTCGACTTCCTCGATCTCCGCGGGATTTCCAGCTACCCTTATCTCGGTATTTCGAGTTTTCTCTGCCTCCAGCCCTCGAGTTGCCAATGTCTGTACCGTGCGTAGAATGCGGAACTCGGTCGGCATTTTGGTGGTCCGTCGTCGGACCCATAGGCTCTTGAGTCTTGTGAGAGTCCATGGGGATGGATATGTAACGAGTGACGCTTGTAGATAGCGATGACTGAGTAGATTGACTGTCCTCTGTGCAGGACGGAGAGTCATCAATAACGGCTACTGCATTGGAACTTTGAGAATTGAGAGTGGAGAATTTGTTACTTCCTTATGCCCGTTGGTTATGTCCGGTAGTGCGATACGAGTACCTATAAGGCTGCGCTAATAAAGTTCGCTTCGGTTCCGCAAGCATCTCAGCTTTTATTTGCCTTCAGTTTCACTGAGCTTTCTCACCAGCGCATTCGCATCCCACCGCTTCTTACCCAAAGCTCTTCTCCATCAAAGTCCACTCGACTCAATCCTCCGAGTCGTTTGGATGATGGCTTTCCTCTCAGCCTTTACACTTATCCCTTGAGGCATCTGCTGCGCATCCTACTACGCATCCTATCACACGGGACCACTTTCAAAGACAAGACCCTCCACGACGGAGCTGCCTTCTTCACTACGAGCGCTATGGATCTCGCAAAGACTCTCATACGCAGCGTCGTGCGGGCTTTCTACGACACACCCTTTGTCCTGGTTATCGATGCGTTGATGGTCCACTCCGCGTTCGTGCGAGCCCACCAACGTTGAGTGACTAGAGCTAAATGGTCCAATAGATTGAACAACGAGGACCTTGCATACCTTGTGCAGATGCAGAATAAGGAGCTGCGGAAGCTATGCGGCAAGTTGAAGGAGGACCGTCTGCTGTCGGTGTACGTCGGCTGCTTGCCCCATCAAGAGTATCACTGAGGTCTGGGCTAATGAGAAGCCGTCAAGCCACTCGCGCCTGGAAACTCGCGAGGGTCAGCAACGACCGATAAACAAAGACTACTACTATGTCGACTTCCATGCAACCATCGATGCCATCAAGTATCGCATTTTCCGCCTGACTCAAAAAGTCAAAGACATGTACAAGCCGAGCGAGGAGAAGAAAGATTTCACTTGCCCTAGGTGTAAGGCTCAGTGGACAGAACTTGAGGTGTTAGATAATGTAGGTCCAGTAGGTTTCAATTGTCATCGTTGCGGCGGTCTTCTCGACAGAGAGCCCGATGCTGGCGATGCGACTGGGCACGCAAAGCAGAGTAGACTCATGAGTCAGCTGGATGGTCTGCTCAGAATGCTGCAACGGGTTGATTCTGAAGATATTCCGAGCAATGATTTCGATACCGCTTTCTCGCTCGCTGTTCCTGTGCAGAGGAATACGAGCACGAACCCAGTGCAGCAGAGAGTGCCTGCAAACCTCCCAAAGCCTCCTCCAGCTCCTGTGAAAGGCATGATGGCTCCGCTCGTTGCCGCCCAATTAGACGTCTCTGTGACTACGGACCCTGAAGGAACGACCGCGGAACAAGCTGCAGAAGCTCAGCGAAAAGCCAACATCGCAGCGCAGAACGCCCTACCGGTCTGGCATACGACTTCCACCGTTACTGGAGAGTCCACCGTGGTTGGCAAGAAGGAAGGCGAGCAGCAGGCAAATGGCGGCGCACTGCAGAAAGAAGAAGAAGAGGAAAGGAAGATTAGCGCTGAGGATGAGCAACTGGAAGCATACTATGCTGAGATAGAGCGAGAAAGGGAAAAAGAGGCAAGAGAGCAAGAAGCAGCATCTGAAGACGAGGATGAAGGCGACTTTGAAGATGTTTTAGGAGCAACGCCAAATGGCACGCCTTCAAGCTCCACGACAGAGACTCCAAAAGGGTCGCAACTTTCTCAGCCTAATGGCAGCGTCAAGCGGAAGGGGAGCGAATCGAGCAGCAGCGCCCCTGCCACTAATACTTCGACTCCTGCGGCCTCTGGGCAAGCAGTCGAGGAGGGAGATGGTCCGGTACCAAAGAAGGTCAAATTTGAGAATCAAGAAAACGGGGATAAGGCGATCAAATCTGAAGCAGGCGAGGAGGTGGACAAAGATTCGGACGAAGATGAAGAAGCAGATTTTGAGGATGCACTATGAAATCCTTCTATATGATGCCGATAGCTAGATACTGAAACTTTGTCATAGCAAATAAAGTGTCCTAGATCTTTACTCCATTCCCTACCAACTCATACTCCCCCAGTCACAGGACACACCAGTCTTGATCCTTTCTTTTTAGGGGGAAAGATTGCTCTTGATATATCCTTCGTCGATGGTCATGCTATCAGATTCACAGCTGAACTAGCTACTGATCAAAAGCAGATAGCACAAACACGCTTTTCGACTACCCAAAGCACGTGTTTCGCCTCCGCCTCCGCCTCCTCCTCCTCCTCCTCCTCCTCCTCCTCCTCCTAATCCACGCCAACATTTACAGCCGCAACCCCATCACCGTACTACGTTACAGCCACTTGCGCGAGCTTTCTCACCACGTCTCCATTCACACCTGCTCTTCGCACCTGCCGCTCACGCCGTATACATTTACCCTTCTACTCGTAAATCCATCATCACCCTACTGGATCAATACTGCGTAGTAGGCGCCAACACGCTCCGCAACGGCATAGATTAGAACGTGAAGAGGACTTGCTCGACGATCAAGCCGCAGGCTACAAGGGGAGAAGTCTCTTGTGGAGAGGCAACACAAGGTGATAAGGCGAACAAAGCAGAAGACGACGCATGGCAAACAGTACCGTGTGAAAAGGACAGGTTAGGATGGGCGAAAAGGCTTGCAAGCCACTGGAGACGTGGTCTTATTTTGACCTCTGGACTTTTGAGAGAAACGTCTTGTATTGAAGACATTGCTATGACTTTGGTCACTTCCAGCGCAGACAATTCATCGTGCGAAAAATGCTTGTGGTACCACTAAACGCCCCGCATTAGTCATTGGGCACCTCTCCTGAGGAGCCTGAGGAGCACACGCTAGGAGCTTGCCAGCTCGTCCTCCTGTGCATGCATAAGGCTTTTCATCGCCAAGATCCCACGAGGACCAAATCCTCATCAACTAGTCTATCCTTGTCCTGGTTCTTGTGCGCCGTCAATGCATCGCTTCTTTTCCATGCTGTCATGTGAATTCCTAGTCTTTACCCTGCGCCGTCATTGCAAATTAACCGTTTTGTGCCCTATCGTCGTTGTGTTTTGCCCGTTACATCGGCTTCCTTGTGATGCTAGATAAGCTATGAAGAGGTGAACTCTGAATCTGAGTCCGTGGGTATATCGTCAGATGCATTGTTCCACGTTTCTGAGACCTGTCAGTAAAGCCCAAGGTATTGATCCATTAACCGTCTATTACCTGAAGCCGCTTCATCCACATCAGAGACTGTCAAAGCCTCTAGGCTGGCCACAATGTCTTCAAACTCGTCAGTAGGGCGGAAGAACACGGATCGGTTGCTAAGACTCACTTTCGGCGTCAATGATAGACTTCTGATCATGTTCCGGTCCGTAGTACATCTGAAGACAGTGTCTAATGACCGTAATGACCTGCTCGACACTCTTGGCGTCCTGGGTCTTCTGTGCCTGCACAAGTAAGAGGCAGCGGCTCGTACAAGCCACTTGGAGTTCTTGTCCGACCTTTTCGATGAGTTCGGCATACTCCTCATCATCCATGGCCTTGATATCGTGACCAAAGACGAGCGTCTTGAGGAGGTCGATTGTGCCATTTCGCACAGGTTCCTCAAAGTACATTACCAACGGCGGCGCCCATTGCGGAACTGTCCTCAGGACGCACCGATTGAAAAATTCTGGAGATCTCTCAAGACTTAGACTCTGTATTCGACGTGCCTGAGCAAAAAAGTCGAGATGCTCCCGCCCGCCGAACACTCCAATGGTATCGACCTCTCCAGCAATGTAATTGATCACTTGCCGTGCATTGCCTTCCGTTGGACATGATTCACAGAAAACGATTGCGGCGCGTAAAAAGGGCGCAGCCAAATGTGCCGGGTCGATGTTGATACCATTGGTGATTGTGTTCTGGACCATTGCAAGCATGCCAAATTCTGGCTCTGCAAGGACCATCGCTCGGATTATCTTCTTTGTGGCCGTCGCATTACTGCCAGATTCGAGAATCTTGCCTAAAAAGACACAGGTGTTCTTTGAGCGTGAAAGGTCGCCTCCGAAACGCATATATGAATCTTCAGTATAAGTCAACGGCATTCCATCTTTCCTCAACTTGCGGTCTCGGGGTCCTCGCGCGATTTCCCGCTTCAAACCAACTTTCTCCAGCAGGTTAGCGAGTAGCTCGGTGAGCTTGTTCAAAGAGAAATTTCGGCCCTTCTCCACAAGGCGAAAGTAATGGCCGTAGTGAGGATGTTCGCTGCGGAGTCGTGGAAGCTTGGGATGTTCGATAAGAAGGATTTCCAAGCAGCCTGAAAGAAAACCTTGATTCAGAAGAACATGGCATTCATGGAATCCAAAAAGGGCCATGTCGGCCAATAGACCGAAATAATCATCCCATGCACGTATATGTACAGGCATGAAATTCCAAAGATCTTTTAGACGGCGAACGAGTCTTGGAAAGAGTCCCTCAGGATGCATCTCCCTTCTTGGTGTTGAGCGCACGATCTCGTCTACCTCGTCAAAGCCGAACCACCCTGGCTCGTTGTTTCTGAGATGTCTGAGTGCAACGAGGATCATGGTAGCAAAATCCTTGCGAACTTTGGGAGCTGGACAACGGAGAAGTAGGTTTCGTAGAGCGGACTCATGACATAGCACCCAGTCAAGGGCGATGCTGCAGCAGGTCGAGCAGGAACCAATGACCTTGGTCAGGGAGGCAGACATTTTCCCGAAATCGGGACAATCTTTGGTCCTCGATAGCACCCTGTCGAGATGATCTAATGATAGTAGAATGGCTTCTTTCTCCATTCCATGGTCGTCCGTACACTTTTCTTTGTTCACAACCCGTAGCTGCTCCAGAAGTTGTCTAACGAAAGTTGCATGCGCCGGATCGAACATGCAATAAGTTCGAAGCCATTGGGCATTATTGAATGCAACAGGAATTTCGATCTCGGTCGGCATTGGACTCTTGGCTGGAAATCCAAAAGACTTGGGAGACTGAGCCTGGTCGTCTGACAACTTGGGCTCGCATCTCTCGTAAAACAACATATACGCATTCCAGGATTTCAAAAACCGTGCTGGCGCGTAAGCGTTTTCACTGTAGCCTCCAAAGCACTGATCCGGAATGTTTAAGCTGTCGAAAGGTACCACTTCCGTGTCATTGAATTCGACCCATGTTTTGCTACTCACAGAGCCCGTTGGGCGCTCCTGAATATAAGAGTAGTAGTGGCCAGATTCAGCGGTACCGCTATGAACGAGCACACCGACTAGATTGAACCAGTCGGTCAAAGCCGATTCTCCTGGATCTTTGAGATAATCGACGTGGTAGGGGGCCATGTCGATCTGCTCAGGGAATTCAAAAACATCATTGATCTTATTTCGGACACCAGTCGCGACATCATAGTCAAACCTCTTCAAGTGGAAGATGAGATTGTTTGGGATATCCTTGAGGCAAGCCCTGACAGGCATTAGCACATAGCTAGGGAAAAGGCTTAATGAGAAGCACAAACCTTTTGACAGCATCAACATAACAGCCGCATGACGTACAGGAGTATTTATTGTCTTGAAGAAACGGTCAGCTCAATCCGCACGTTGTCTCAGGTTGTGCACGTACCTCCTTCCATAACCTCCCCACCCACATAGGCATTCAGACTATCCGTTAACGTCAGCTTCCCCTGAATATCACATTGAATAGCCGAAAATGGCTCCAATCTTTCGGAGATGTGAGAACACTCCTTAGACTTGATTTGCTGCACAATTTGGCCGCCATAGAAAGCGCGGAATGTCTTTTTGTCGGCAGCTGACAATATCTGACTCTCCCATCTATCAAAGAGCAGATTGTAAAACTCATCCACATCCATCTGTACTGAGATATCGATAGTGGTATTGTCATATGTAATCAGGGAGTCTGCAATGCCGGAGGGATCTACACATTTCATCATTGACTCTTGCATAAAAGCAAATAATTGCTGTGTTTCGTGAAGCAGTCTTTGGGATGACGACCCATCTGCAACATTGGTGTTGAGCATGAATCCACGAAATTTGACATTCATGAATAGCTGAGTGAACAGAGAGTTCATGTAGCAGGTGTTGGATAGATTCCTCAGGCCGGGGTATCCTGCTAGAGCTCGAATGCATTTGGTTCGTTCGAAATTGTGGTTTGGCTCATAGTGACATTCTTCTGGAAAATGAGCGACACCCCATGACCATGCCTGGGATTCCTCACCTGGGGAGAGTAAATCTCTGACAAGCGTCAGCAATTCTTGATAATCACCCGTGTCATTGCTTAAGGTCATGATGATGGAGTAGATCTCTTCACGTGTTCTCGTAAAGAGATTCGGCATCCGGGTCTGGACTTGAGCGCCATTGACGAAATTGGGAATCTCTGGAAAGAGATGAGCTCGGAAAAGTTTTTCCGCAAACCCGTCACTGTAAGAGTCAGAGGAATCCGTAGACTTAGCGCTGGAGGACTTACGGTGCTTTCAGGGGTTTGCCCAGCGATTGAAGGACCTGAAAGGACCAGTTCAGCAGAGAAGAAAGCCCGAGTACAATCCAGTCTATCTGTTCGCGACCCACGAACTGTTCATCATTAGCAATAGGAAGCAAACAAAGAGTGGTTCGACCAACCTCTTCATGTTCGTGTGTCAGTAGTAATATGCTCCATTCATTAACGTAACCTGAGACATCTAGGGTCCCATAATATGCTTCACCAGTCGATCTGAAAAGGAGCGTCGCAACTTCAAAAAATTGTTGCGAGGCCGCATTCGTATAAAGAAGGGAATGAGGAATGATTTTTGCTACATTCTCCCATAGGTAAGAATTGAAATTTTCGGCTGGCGCTGTTTGGGATCTGCATATTGAATTAGCAGGTCTTTCTCGTCAGTCTTGATGAATTATTGACCAAGACTTACGCAGATATAGAACGGCAGAGCACTTTTACCCATTCAGCCGCCCTGACACGTGTTTGCCACTTTGATTCGTCAAGCAAAAGTCGTCGTAAGAGCGTAGAGCACACGTTAGCATCCTTGAGGTGATTCCAGAACGTTTCGGAGCAGAGAGAGGCTTTCAAGAGGGCTGCAAAGCAGTTTATTGCTAGGAACTCGGCCTCGGAGCTGTTGAACACGCTAAGAGCCTCTAGTATCATGGACTGCAGACGCTTCAGGAGCGCTAACGGATTGGGGAACAGTGACAAGCCGGCTTCGGCAGGCATAGGTTCTGAAGAACGGCTCTGGTCAGTATATCATCAAATAGAAAACCAACGGGCGCAGACCTTTCAGGAAAATATGTAGACAATCCACCAGCCCTAACGCCACAATGATGTCGACTTCAGCTCCGTGGGACCCAATATTGAAGTTCAGAGTCGACAAGGTTGCACTCGACGACTGAATGCCATGGCGGACAAAATCCACATCCAAAGAGCCCTGGCCGATGTCAGATAATACGCTTTATAGAGATCTACATTGAGAATGCTTGCATACGTTCTGCGTCTGCTGTAGCAGACAAGTTTTGAGCGCGTAGACCGAGTAGAGGATCTTGAAGGGCGCGGCGGGAGGAAACATAACTTCGAGGGTCGTGTCTTTCGAAAGAATTAATGCCGTGATACTGCTATGGGGAGGAAACGCAACCAAGAAGTCATGGACCTAGACATCATCAATCGTCGAAGTCACTCCGAGACTGGTTCCTCTGACTCACTTCTTTAGCAAGCTTGTCCTCCATACCCAAAAGGTGATACAATTCGTCGAAATGAGCAAGAACTTCTTGCTCGACCGGCCGCAAGCCCGACGCATGAGAAAGTGTTGGCACAGACTCAGCATCCGCGGTTCTCCTGATGATGAGAAGACCCTTCTGGTCGAATTTCAGGCTTCGGAGCGTTTGGTTTGTGATACTTTTCAGGTTCAAGACTTGACCTCCTGCGATAGCGCTAAAACTGGGAAAGCCTGTTAACGAGATCAAGAGACTAGACAAGTCTTGTATGGTCTCAAGATCCCCAACTTCCAACGTTCGAATATCAGTACCTGCACCACCACTGAACGATTGGTAACGGATGCTGATAGGGTCGCCTTTGATCTCGCGTGTTCCCTGGGGCAACTCTGGCTGACTCTGTGACTGGGGACTATACTGAGGACGTGACCGAACGCCATGAATGAACTCTTTCAGTATCATGAGTGATCTGGAGAAGCACAATTTCTGCGACTGGACCTCATCTTCAGAGGCAACAATTACCATCGGTTCATCTTCTCCACTGGAAGTCCCGTCGCTGTAAGATCGTAGCTTGGAGGCTGCCGAGCTCAATTGCCGGATGCAACGTTCAACTATCTCGATGTGTATGGCGTCATTCGCAGCCTGTGTCCGGCGTTTAACTTCTGGTGAATCAAGAAATGAAGTAACAAGCATATTGATGGATTTATGCTCAATGCTTCCCGGGGGCGCTGTCAATGAAAGTTGCCAAAGCAGGTCTGCTGCAGTTGGTCCTACAATGGCATCTTTATTGATTCGGAATGTTGCCATACAAGACTCATAGTGGACAACCTCCTGGACAAAATGGAGACACCCAATGGTGTAGTACTGGGGTTGCAGTCGGGGAAGATACTCTTTGATCAACTGGTCAATAAAAATATTCGCGGTAGTCTTGCACCGTCGCAACGCTTTGAGGAAGCACATCCAGCCACAATGTCTGGCCCGGTCATGCAGCGCTCGAGACCCTACTGCGGAGTCCCACAGTTTACCGCCAGCAGTGCTAGTGATGGTGTCCGGGGCTGAAACTATGATGTGTTGGAGAAGATTGCAACGGATTTCCAAGCGGTCTTCAAGCATCTGAGAATTGCAATTCGACAATCTCTCAGAGTCCATCATATGGGCGAACTCTTCGATCACTACCGTTGTTAAATCGGACCCTTTGGTTAAGAATATAATTTCCCCTTCTGGATTCTGGGCAATCAGAGCAGACATGGCAGAAATACTGCCTGTCACATATTCCGTCCGATCTGAAATGTCCGCGATGCACTCCTGGTAGATGGCTCTTCTGTCCGTATCACTAGGCCCGAATTCGAGCAAGCTTCCGAGTTCAGTCCGTGCAAAAGCGTGAATTTCTCGCTTCCTCGCGTACTCCAACGGGCTTTCTGCTAAAGATTGGCGTATGAGTCGAATGCACAAATGGAACGGTGCCATGTCCATTCTTTGCGGGAAAAGAGGATTCTCGCTCTTGCTCTGGTTCCACGTTCTTCGAAGATGTTCAAACAACGTTCTGCCATAGTTGTTCATACTAGTGTCAAAAGCATGAATTGGAACTTCGTTCAGTTTCGCCGTCAGGTAGAGCAGTATTGGGTAGTCGGAGATATTGAAGATACCGTTGATCATAGTAAGTAATGCATCGATAAACCGTGAATCTGGACTTGTGACCACTCCTTTCCAGATGACATCTGACTGGGCTTCCGTATATCGGCCTGTGACGACAAGGAATCCCACAATATTGGCACACCTACTAATAAGCTGGGGGTGGGATTCGACACCAACGAAATAATCCACAAGCTTGCTGTCGAGCATGAAATCGGAAAGGTATTGGGCCGTTGGATGGTCTTTGCCGTCTTCGCGACTTTGGACGTATTTCTGAAACACTTGGACCAACTCCAGCTGCATGGTATCGACACCCTGAACTCTGATTTCCATTCGCCCTTCAAGAATACACTTCTTCAGCAACCCAAATTTCCAAGCCAACTCGACAAGAAGAGCCCCATCGTCCCGGTCGAAGTCTTGCGCTAGAGCAAGGTCTTCATGTATGATCTTGTGGGTCAGCTTTTCGTCCGAGTACGCTATGTTCTGAAGAAGCGTGGACATCACATTGACAAGGCCTTGGCTGGTTTCGATAGACAAGGCAGAGACCTGTTTGCTGATCAAGGTCTGAAACTGCATATCAATGACCAAGAAGAATCGATACATTTGACAAGGCAAATCCCGCAGCAAGGGAAGCCATGCCTCCTCAGTTGCCGCACTGCTGCTTTGCAAAACTCGGAAGTGATTCATCACCTTGTTAGCGATGTTTAAATGAACCCAAATATTCTGAGTTATGATGGGACATCTTTGGGAACGCTCGAAGACTTCCCTGCAAGTTTCAGTGATACAAGTGACACCACTTGCTGGTGGTTGTACGAATCTGCTGACTATTGCGGTCACCGGGACCCTGGCATCGTACCTCGATATATCGATGACGGACTTCCAGAATGGAGACGTATGGCTTTGAAGTTGGATCAAAGAGATGAGATAGCGACTAGAAATCAAATCTGGAAGATTTCCCGGATCTTCCAAGTGTCTAGCCAGCGTCTGGTTATCGATTCGGGCCATTCGCATAGCCAATGCTGTGTATGCAACCAAAAAATCCTGTAGAGGGTCGATGCCGCTCGTCGTGTCACCAACGCTCGATTGCGCCAACTTGATGTTTCCAATCTTGTTGCTGAAATCGAATGTATCAGCATCGTCGTGTAATACAAAGGAGAAGATGTACTACCTTCGCTTCAAGAGACCTTCCACTAAAGAAGGGAAATCTTCCCAGATGGCACGTTCCTCATGATACATCTCCCACCATTGAGAGGCATGTGGCTCTGTCGTTTCAAGATACGTTTCAATCCAGATATACAGACGGCGAAAGTGTTCACCATCATCAAGGTCACCTAAAGAGGAGTCAATAGGGACATTCCTTGCGATTGGTTAGACAACTCACCCTTCTCAAAGGTCTGGGCGAGCGCAGCTATAGTTTTCCGCAGATTCCTGCCCCTCTCGCCCAGATACGGAAAGTCTTCTAGTACGCTTGTTTGAATGTCCTTCGCATCCATAAGGCTTGTGGCGCTTATCATCGGTTTCCATCTTGTCTCCCCAGACTCATCATTCATATCTTCGATTTCAGCGACTTCGATCTCGGGGCTGTGCGGAGGAGAGGAGGTCACGGAGATGACGTTGGATGGCGAAGAGTCCATTTTATTGGGGAGGTCGTTGGAGCTGGACAGCATCTCTTCACCTCCACCCCCGCCCCGTAACGAAGGTATGCCACCGGTTGGTGCGGGGGTCTGCATTGGAGAAGTGATTGTGCTGGGTTCTCGGACATTGATCGTCACTTCTTTGCTGGGTGTAAAGCTCATAGATGGGAGCCCGTCAGCTGATTCTGATGTTTGGGATGAGATTTGGGTGTGCGGAGGTGTCGTTGGAGCTTTGGCAAGCCCTGAGTCGGTCGGGGTAGGTCCTAGTCTGTCGGCAGACATGCTTCTGTAAGTTCGGTCTCCACTGTCCAAGCGAGGGCGTTTCCTTGTACCGGAAGCGTCGGTGTCTTCCATAGGCTCTCTGGCCCCAGCGGACTTTGCACGAGTAGGCGTATTGGCCGAGCGAGTTAGAACTGAGTCCATGACATTGTTACTTGCCAAGCGTTCTGGGCCGAGTGATGTGGCCAAGAAGCTTGAGGCTGAATGAGTCAAGTGAGGTGGTACAAAGCAAGTGATGAAGCTGGAGGGTGCAAAGGAGAAGTTGAGGACTGGGTTGTTTGGGGGGTGTCTCTTGCGGTGAAAGTGTGTTGATGGGTTGAGGGTGTGTGTCTCCCGGGAAAGAGTAAAGTAAGGTATTGATTTTAATAGGCAGCTGAATGCCAAGCCTTCCAATCAGACGTGCAACCGCGAATTGAGTAAGGTAAGGTAGGTGAGTTGAGTAAAGTGTAAAGTACGTACTTTACTTTAGGTACGATACCTTCTATTACCCCGCCTTGCCCGCCATGCTAGAAAAACTAAGGTACTTTAACGAGCCTGGTGAGCTAAGGTACTTTAGAAACCTACCTTAACCTAAGGTGTTATCATTTCTACACAACTTTACCTGACAGACCTTGCCTATCAATCCCTTGATCACAATACTTCAACTCAAATTCACTCACGAGGACCATGCCATCATCTGGCCCTGCTACTGTCATTTGGACAATTCCAACGCCAGGTTTTACGCGACAATCTAGACAAAACTAGAGAAAACGGCCATCATGGAGGCCAAAACCCTGCCGGTGGCATCTAGAAAGCCCAAAATTACATACAGCCTAGATACGCCGTATAAAGATGTGCAATGGTGGGATCTATCTTCAAACACCCTGACCGACGCTATATTGACCCATGCTCCAGGCCCGTCGTGTCTACCGATGACCAGGCAGAGATACTGGACTTGCTTTGCAGGTAAGCTTTTCTTAATCCCTACAATGGCAAAGAGAGGCGTTTTCAAGCAGCACTCGTTGTGTATGGCAACCTTGAAAAAGTCAAGACAGATATCGAAATGCATACGCCTCGCAATCGACTATGGATACCCCAGTCTCTGATGGTCCAAGGCTGATTTTCATCTCTCATGCAGTCTGCTCAGTCCCATTGGGGAACACAGGTCCCGGAATGTTGTTCTTTCCAAAGGAAGGCGGGCTAGGAAGAGGAAGAGAAAAGACGACTCAATCATTAAAGGCCAGTGTGCTGCTCTTTCCGAGGGAGAAATGTCAGACCAAAGTGCTCTTACACGGCCAGAAATGCATGACCACTTGACCATTGGCTTCAACACAACCACCAGATACTTGGAGAATTTAGCTAGAACTTCTAGTCCAAGCATCAATGAGAAGTCGGGTCCAATGACGGCAATCAAGACTTCTACACAACTTTCTCTTGACCCTGCCAACACGAAACCATTGGCCGCAGTCTTTGTTGCTCACTTTGGCCAGCCACCCATTCTCTACTCACACTTGCCGCTTCTGACAAAGGCCGCATCTTTTGCAGTACCTTCGTCACCACCCACAAGGGTAATACCACTCCCAGCGGGAGCCGAAGACCGATTGAAGACAGTTCTAGGTATTCCACGAGTTGGACTGGTCGGTCTGATTGATGGTGCACCAAAGGCCTCGTCATTGATCGAACTCATCAGACAGAATGTACCAGAATTGGAGGTACCATGGCTCCAGGATGCGGTCAAGGGTGCTTACTTGGCCGTCAAGATCAATGCAACTCAAAGTAGCACGCCACTCGATCCAAAAAAAAAGAGACACGTACTTCAACATCGACAATAGCGCCTTTTGATTGAGCATGAGGTGACAAGCGGCACCAGAGTAGGCCTGAAACTTCCAAGAATATAACGAACCAAGACAAGGCCATTAACGGCACGAAAGGTAGTAAAAGCGTCAGCCGCCTTCGGTTCTCGGGTTGAGGTCCAAATGCGAGACTCGTGTGGTTGACTTCAGCTTTGCAGTGCTTGTGATCCAGTTGTTTTCTGTAAGACGTAGTGAGACAAGTAGTGACTTCTTGGGCGTGCTAGCTCGAGATATGGAGGTTCATTGCCCTCACGGTCATGAGTGAACAAGTTGCAGTAGAAGTACAACACAAGATTGTTCAACAATCACATCCGAATAAGGCATATTTGGCGTTCTAGCAGGTCGAGGTATAGCAGACATTACCGTCGTTCCCAGGGAATGAAAGATCGGAGTTTTTTGCCTAGGTCATAGTCCGCCTTGTATGGAGAATGAAGAGACAATCAGCACTAACACACTAACCAAAGACCACACGAAAGGGATCCAGGTCGATACCCTGAAGCCTCCGGCATTGTAGACTGCGCCGAGTCTGCCAAACAATCAGCAACTTTGCCCCTCTCAGCGTCTGTCACCCTGTCCAAAATTCTTGCTCTCCCACAAGATGGCAGTCCTATGTGGATTAGAGCACAGTAAGCACACTCACATCAACCCCACCACACTACCTGCCAACACCGCCTCCACACCCGCCACAATTCCATACACGACTGGCACCACCCACAGCACCTTGAAATTCTTCAGCGTATCTTCCCTCTCTCTCTTAGCCCCTTTCCCATCTTTTAGCCTGTTTCTCCCACCCCACCATACAATTACCACGGCGTATGTCCCAGCAAGCAAATGAGCAGCCTCGAAGATAATGATGGTCCAGAAAAGAGTGAAGCGCCAAACATCGCGGACGTGGTAGAGGAATTTGGGCTGGACGAGGGAGGCGGGTCCAACGAGCCAGTAGAGGGACGGGAAAGAAGGCGTGGTGTAGTTTTGCGGGACTTGGGTAGTGGTGTTGGCTGAAGCAGGCATCATGGAGGGCGTTCAATCGGATTTCGAAAGGACATTGATCGTTCACCTGCAGAGATAACAGTTGTGTGAGGTTAGGCCTGCGTCCATTCCGAAGGAACAAGGACCTCGCATGGGTGTTTGCTTGGGGCTTGAAAATCGTGAGAATACGGAGATTTGCCAAGACGCCTATGTCAGGATCTCGGATCATCCCGAAGATAAGGCTAGGGCTAGCGTCTCTTGGCATGTCCAGGACTTTTAGGTACGAGGGTAGGTAAGGTACTCATAGGGTGAAAGGTCGAAGATGCGTCCGAGGGGTCCTATCGCTAGTTCTATATCTCCAATATGACATCAAATCCAATGGCTATCTAATATATCCCGTGGCCAGTGTGGTCCATTTTGCCACCCTTGAGATGAGCATCTCTCTGAAGCTTCAGCGCTCTCGGGCGACAATGAGAAGAGTATCATTGATATTAATATTCAAGTTATCCACGGAATTGATGCAAATGTTAAATTAAGTATTACCGTACTTCTCTCACGCAAGTCGAGTACGAATACGAAAATGGGGGACGTCATGGAAATGTTAAGGGATACAATGTCTCGGACTTAAAAAATGTTCATGTTTCACATTCATTGCAATCACTCGCTACTTGTCCCACAGCAGCAAAACCAATTGGAATATTGTACACTCGTCCATCATTGTCTCACTATCAACCAGGTCGAGATGCCAACCTATGCCGTCCTAGGGGCAACAGGTACGTAATGAACCTGTTGAAGCAATTCATTCGGGACAAGCAATACCAGTCCATTGTCACAAGACCTGGACCCAACCTTTTTCTTGTGAGGGAATCATACTGAATTAGTCCAGGCTCTACTGGGTCTTCACTTCTCAGATACCTTTACGAGAGACCAGAAAAAGTCAACATCAACTTATTCGCGCGTTCTGCATCCAAAGTCGACTCATTGCACCCATTCGTAAAGACTGCAAAGAACATCCAAAGTTTTGTTGGGGATCTTTCGAGTGCAGACCTACTTAAAGACTGTTTACGAAATGTGGACGTCATCTTCAGTGCTGTCGCTCAGAACAACAACGAGCCAGGCTGTTCCATCGCACAACGGGCAGCCAACAGCATTGTATCCGCGCTCGAAATGTTACGAAAAGAACAAGGCTCAAGTTTCAGATGTCCTATCTTGGTATTCCTTAGCTCTGCGTCCTTGAACCCAACCTTTTCGGAGGCTACACCCCGGCTACTTCATTGGGTACTCGAACACGGATGCTGTTACTTGTACGGAGATCTTAGAAAAGCAATCGAGTACCTAAAGGAGCAGTCCTGGATTCCTTTGATAACCGCTGAACCTCCGGCACTGACCAAGGATATCTCGCGTGGATATGAGCTTTCGTTGGACAAGGTCACGGCTGGCATCTCCTACGACGACCTGGCACGTGGGATGGTGCAGATGGCGGAAGAAGAGGGGGGCCGCAAATGGGTCGGTAAAGGAGTAGGCATTAAGGCGACAGGAAATGTCAAGATTGATTACTTGCCTCTGATCTGGTACCTAGTTGTTGGGTTAATTTCCTACTACTCGCCTACTATGTGGAGAGTTTTGCAACGAGCAGGTCTGAATCCATAAGATCACTTCCGAGGGCAGTGTGTAACTCGGACGTTCTCGGGCTTTTGAGTTCCTAGTTTGCGAAATGGACCGCAGTAGAATGTAGGGAGACTAGGTGACTGCACGGGATCTCAAACAGGAGGGAAAAGACAGAAAGACCTTGCACAATGGCTGAAACGCACGTCTAAGTCGAAACCCTCAGATCAATAGTCCCAGACTCTCTTCTGTGTATCTTCAGGCACGTGGCCCGTCATACTCTGATGGGTAGATGCTTTAATCCGATTGACAGTCCACCATGCTGTCCACTCCCCGTCCAGAGTGCAGCTCCATGTGCATGCCATCCAGCTCACACACTGAGCCATCTCGTCAAGCCTCTTACATATCAATTGCAATCCATGTTTAGCCATCCCGGCCGTCGAATGACGCACATGTATAAAAGTCTGTAGCGCGGGTTTTTGGCCAAGTCAGTTCTGAAATCACGTGACCATGACATGGTGCGGAAAAACTTACACTTAATTTCGACCACACATATCAATCAATCAGTTAACCATACATATTTACTGAAAGACGACCAATGGCATTCATCTACAACAGGTTAACTCTGTCTTCGCTTTTCACCGTTCCCACCACTCTATGAACAAAATCAAGGGAGTGGAGAAGAGGATTGACATTTGACTTGGCCTTCGAAGGCGGGGTCTCGTTGCATTGTCAGCACTTACGCAAGGAGTGCAGTAGCTGATCCTTTCCACCAGCAAAGCCACACTTGATGACGGCATTTGGCGTAGAAGCCTAGCCATGTGCGTATACTGTATCGCTCGTCCTGCTCATCCCTCTGAATTCATACGGTTCACCGAATTCTAGAGGCCCAAAATGCTTGCAGTTGACATCTCTACCTTACGCATCGCACATGAATGACTAGCCTCAGTACTCACTGGGGGAGGGATTTAATACTTGTGCGCCAAAATCGCGTCACCCCCACCCTACAAAAATGACCTTGCTCAACGGCTAATAATATTCCGAACCCGTTTCAATCAAGTCCCTACTTGGCCATCACGAATCCTCTCACCTACTTGGTACGGGGTGCTTCCATTGCTGGTACCCAATCCAAGCTTGGTAAGCTCCGACTGCCAATCCCGCCATCCCCAGTATCACCGCGAAGATGACGCCTATCAGCGTAGCCAACATGACATATCTCGCACCGCTCCTACGTTCCAGCCATTTCTCGAACGATCCGCGTGGTGTTGGATTCTCCAATTCGTCGTATAGCTCCGCTAGACGTTCACCAAGGTAGTGATATGCAATGTCCTTCTCGTCGTTGTTGCGGATAGAGGCTGAGTCAAACCGGAGACAGTCGGGATCGAAAGAGGATGTTGAGGTCAGCGATAATAAGAGGGATCTGGACTTCCGGTCTGTGAGTGGAAACAATATTTTCTGCACAGAGTCAAGAGTTTCGAGCGCCAGCTGCCTGGGTAGAGCCCCACTGCGTGTCACCACAGTCAGTGGCTGCTTTCCTCTATTGTACAATCCATACTCACAGCCTAATTGACTCGCCCACTGATAATTTTGGCGCTGTGTCTTTTGTGAGTCTTAAGTGCTCTTTCAAGAAAGCCGTGTGATGATATATCTCCACCACTCTAGTCTTTCGGTCTAGCTTTAGGTGTCTTCCCAAATCGTCTGTTGGCTGAAGCTTCAAGCCAATACGTTTCTTCAATTTTTTCGCCATAAGTGCTGCTTTGAGATCCATGGAATCTTTCAGATCATCGTCATTCAAGCTCGGGTGGTCTGTCATCGGGAAGGCATTAATGATAAATTGAGAAAAAGTAACGTCACTACGCCAAGGGGCTTGCGAGATCCCGTGTTCTAGCAATCCAGACGATTCGCGTTGTGCAGAGCAATTCACCATGGCCATGACTTTCACTGCGAGGTTGATGGTACGTTCTTGATCTGCAGACGATGGAAGTCTTCGAGATGCGTCTTCTCTGAAAACTTCGCTGGCGAACGCTGCACGAGTCATATCCGGATCGAGTTTTAATTTTGTGATTATTGCAAAGAGGTCTTCATGTGTCCTCAGAGCAGCACGATCACCGGGTGCAGTGTCAGCCTCGTAGGACGAAGTCAGGTTTTTGTAATGCTCGAAGAAACGACCAAGGCGTTTGAGTCGTTGCGAAGGGCATTCTTCTGTGTTGCAGGACCGGCCAGTCCTGCATTCTTCGCACAGATTCCATGACCAAAGAATCTCTCCGAGGCTCTGGAGCTGCCTGTCGGTCACTTTTTCAAGGGGCAGCAATGATACAGGCCATGTCTTGGTCATCCTTGGCGTCTGGAGAAAACGATGTCTTGCAACTTGAGAAAATATATCATCAAATGATACATGTATAAATCAGAAAAACATTCGGCGAGTTATCAGATCATTGCAGACCTGAGCGTGCATGCGCCTCTGTTTGAAGCGGGAGGAAGTGGTGGCTGTGCAATCCACTATTGTACAATTGTTCTAGCGTTTGGGGCCATCGAGATAAGCGTTGGGGGCGTGGCAAGCAAAGGCTACGTCTTACCCTACTCACTTCACACAAGAACTCTTTCCGAGCAATCTTTCATTGTCAGAACTTGTTGTTGACGTCTATTTGATGAATTGCTTTTGAACGTGTCTGGAGTCGCCTACTCTTTTGCGTTGTTCATTTCGGCTCAATCGTGGCGATGGATTTCGTCTAACACCGAGGAAGCCTTATGGGCACCGCGCAAGGCTGCAACAGCCATGACCTCGCGAAATTCGACGCCCGCGGGAAGGGCAGCTGCGGAGAAGTCGACAGCGAATACTATCAGTCCAGAAGGCTCTGATTCGGGCTATGGCTCTACGGGCAACATGACTGATGGCTCCAACACAGATCATTCGCAAGACTTCGCAGATGGAATTGCACTTCGCCCGCGCCGTCTTTTCGAGCGTAAGGTCACAAAGCTCAGACTCTTTGACAGAGAGATTCCTCAATTGACTCAGCACCGCTTTCACGACTTACACGAGTTATTCGAGAGACCGCTCTGCGATTATCTAATCAAGTTCAAGGTCAACGTGAACCCCATTTCGGTCAAGCTGAAAGTCTTGGGCGAATGTGAAGCGACGGCGAAACCTTGGATTGTGGTTCTGTGCAACGAAACGGCATCAAGAAGGATCCGACAATTTTTCAACCAACAGCAGATAAAAGCGATATACCAGCCATCCAATCCTGATTCCTCTCTGCCGTCCTTCGAAGTTTTTGTATGCAATCGGCCTCCAAGACCGATGGCCGGTACAGAGATCTACGGTGATGACGACACAAGGGCTACAATGTGTGGAAGGATCATCAGAGTCGGCGAAGCTCATCAATCCCGAACTGCAACTGTGGGTGGGGTCATAAAGTAAGTATTTCCAAACAGATATCTCTTTTTCGAACCAAATTTTCAAATTTGAGACGTGCCTCGGGAGACTGTACTTGAGAGACATGCTCAAGGCTCGATATTACCCCTGACTTCAGCAATACTGACTGTGAGGTTGTGACCTAGGGTTATCAAGCCTCCTGGAATTTTAACGCTCTATGGAATGACTGCTGGCCACATCCTAATGCAAAAGCCGCTTGAACAGGATAGCTTTGATATACTCGATATCCCTGATGAGGGAGACGAGGAAGACGAAGGTTTTTACTCAGGTGAAGAAGAATACGAGCTTGATGATACCTCTGAAGGCGACGAGGCTGGTATGAGAACACAGACTGTTCCGCAAAGCACGCCGTTTGGAGATTGGTGGCCAAAAATAGGAAGTGTGTCTGCCGCTTCAAATGAGGGGACAAGAAGTGGACAAGATCTTGACTGGGCTCTGATTGATTTTGAAAGTGTGACAGATTACAGACCAAACCTCTTGGTACTCCGTGATCATGAGGAGGAAGCTGCCATCAAGCGACCGCTGAAGGAAAACGGGAAGTCTACAGAGGATGGATCTAATCGAACAGTCTTCTTACTGAGTGGCATCGGCGGCGTCAAGAGTGGAACACTTTCGACTTGTTTGTCGTTTCTTATGATGGGACCAGGCAAAGCCTTTACGAAGACTTATACGTTGGTACTACCGCACGGATCAAGTCAGTAACCTTCTTGGATCTGTTCAGGAACCCAACTAATACTTTTAGTGCTCAATGCTGGCGACTGTGGCTCTTGGGTCGTGGACCCGTTGACTTGTGAAGTATATGGACATGTCGTAGCCTCAGACGCGATGGGCGATACCTATGTTATTCCTCTTAACGCGACACTTCGAGACATGGAGGAAAATCTCGGAGCAGAGGTGTCTCTTCCTACAGAGGCTGACATTGACACATGGCTTGCACAGCAAGCCAAAGCTGCAGCAAAGCAGATTACAGTCCCGATGAAGAGCGAGAGAAAGAAAGTTGCGTTCAAGGATTCCAAAATGGACAAAGCCGAACCTCAAAGAGACCATCGGAAGCCGGATGGACACCCATCGTCTCAAGTCCCCAAACATACAGTACCCAGAGTCGCGAATCCTGTTTCACAAGATCCTAGGAATTCTTTAGATGCACGGTCAAAAAGCACATCAATTAAGGACTCTAAAGACGTACGGCAGACAGCTACAGTCAAGCAGTCTACGCAGCAGAGTCCAGTCCCCTGGTCAATACGATCTATGTATTCCAACCTCAAGAAAAAACCAGTCAGTGACTCTCAACAGAAAGACGAGAACAAGGGGAAGAATATCAGCGGATCAAAAAGCAACAAATCCGCCGGATTCGCCTCTTCAACGAAGCCAGTCGCAACAACATTAGCCCAAAGTTTGGGGACAAATACGAAGAGCTCTGATTCCAAGAAAGATTCGGCTTCCCCTCCCATCAGCAAGCAGTCGCCCATTCCCTCCTTAGCGCTGATAGGTGGTATGAGCAGAGACCTACATCCTACTCCGATAACAGGCCCAAGACCATCCCTACCAGCTGCTTCTCCATTACCGCGTCTCCCACAAAGTAGAGGGTTTCCGGCATCTCCCCCTTCTCGTTCGGCTCCTCCGCCGGTCCGTGGCCACGAAAGCCTTCGCGAGGGCAGTCTTGACTCTCACCATCAATCCCACAATAATAGTTCAGGGCAAGTTAGCTACGAGGGGTATACTTTTACTAGATGTAATTCCCGCGAAACCGGCCAAAAAGAGACATGGGCCGTTGCCCGGTTGGTTCCCATGCCGGTCTCCCAAAGTGATCTCAAGGATCAGATCAAACGAGACAAAAAAAAGCACGTATCCGCGTTAAATGAGTACAATAGTGAGAACATGAAGGGCTTCAAACGGAAGCAAGTCGATAATCTTATCCGGGAACGCAAGAAGATAGACGGTGATTACGGATATGAATATGTGCTTGCCTCCATCAAGCTTGATTCTCGCAAAATCAAGAGTAAAAGCATTGAGACAGTGTCAATGCAGGTCATCTTGGAGAGACAACTAATAGCAGGCATTCCTCATGAGACTCCGGTGGAACCTTTAATAGACTTTCATACAAAATTGCCTAGCCAAATCATGGATCTTACCACAGGAGATGAGTTTAGGAAGTTCGGGAACTCTGGCAGCGGAAGACAAAATGTAGGTAATGCGGGCGCCGTTGTCCCTTTTGCCGGCTATCCAGGGTATGGAGCCTTTCCAATGTCTCCAGTGCAGGGTCAGCTCCTTGGCCACGGCATGCAGCCTGTCATTAATGCCACTCCCTATACGTTTCCACCCCTCCACTCTCCAGCACAAGGCACGTGGTTGCCTCCTCATCCTCAGACGATCCCTCTTGTACAGCAGACAAGCCAGAATGTCCAAGGTCAACTGGTGAAAGTTCAAACATCCAACCAAAAGAAGGCTCCTAAGATTGTCGATCTCAGACACGAATCTCGGAAGAAGCTTGACTACCACTCAGATTCCTCCTCCAGTTCTGATGTCTCTTTTGAGTTGGAGAGCGATAATTCGTGGACGAGGACCGACGCGACACCAGACACCGTACCCTCGGAGGTAAGCCACGAATACCGTAAAGAGAAGAACTACCGGGAAGAAAGCAAAGATAGCTTTTACAGCAAAGATGGAATCGAGGAGCCGCCGTCTGCTCATATTAAAGAGGTACCGACATATCGTGAGCATAGAAGGAAAGAACACAGGCGTTCCTCCCTCTCCCCGGCTCATAGGTCAAGAGATGTGTCGTCTGATAGATTCGACATGGATCTAGAGCGCCATGGTCGGAGGGCGACTTATATACGACACTCGCGTGGCATCCGTCACCGCGGTGATGGTCACTACGAAGTCGAGCCTGCTATCAGCTTCCCTGATAACCGTGCCTCTCGCCACCGACGAGCCTTGAGCTATGATCTTGATCGGCCCCCGATCCACAGCTCGAGAGCCTTGGTTCCAAGACGCCCCTCGCCTACGGTATATCGAGAGGACTTGGAAAGAGAAAGACTTCAACGCACCAGAGAGGAAGAATGGGCAAGGATGGAAGCTAGGGTGAGAGAGACAGAGAGACGTGAGAGGGTAGAACGTGATGTGAGAATATCAAGAAGGAGAAGTGAGAGAGAGGAAGGTAACGTGCGAACAGAGAGGTGGAGGTCTAACGAGATAGAGAGAGGTGAGAGGGAAGAAAGTGAGGCAATGATGGAGATGAGGAGAGAAACAGAGCACCGGGGAAGCAGAATCGAAAGGGATAGGTGGAGGGAGGCGGGGTATGCCTCATATGACGATGGCTACAGACTGCACGACAGCAGTGTTTGGAGATAATGATCATGGGCTGCGGGTCGGACATGAGTGGTGCTGGAGCGTGTCGAGATGCAGGTCAATGTTACTGAATCTTCAGTATCGATCAGGGAAACGACCATGTCATTCATTATTGGAGCACCAAGAGCGCTGATGATTCTGACCATGTCACTACAAATTCAAACGACCAAATTTTTATCAAAATTTTTCGTCGCAGCTACACAGTGCTACAATAATCAGCTTGCCATGTTCAAAGTACCTTACCTACCCACTACCTTAGGTGCTTAGGGCTAGGGCTTGGGTTGGCCCGAATTCTGAATGGACTAACCTCTATTTGGACTAGCGGGTCTAGGTTTGCGCGAAGGCCATTGAGAAAGACTCACATAGGTGGTCATGATCTAGCACTCTAGCTCTTGATCCCCAAGAGTCCCCATTAATCTCTCATACAAATTGGGTCGGTCTAGGGGAACCTCTCCAACAGTCCCCAACACTAGGAATACTACAATTGGTGATTACCAATTGGGTGTCAACTCATCGCTATGAGGTCCAAGGATCCTTGGTTTGGAGTGAGAGATTCAGTGCCTGCTGAGCATCGACTACAGAAACATCAGGCAACCACTTAGCAAAGACTGATAATATATGACTTGGAAGTGCGATGGAAGGCGGAAGCTCAAAACATCCAGTGCAATTGATAAGGTAGACAATCAGAATCTGAGGCTCGCTTCTCTTTCAAGTGGGGAAGACATCAAGATCTGGATTTGACTTTGACAAAGAATCCGGCTTTCAACCCTCCCGTCTCCTAACATTGTGAGGCCCTTCTAGCAATCAACATACTCTCTAATCAGGGACATTGCGTCTGAACATCGCTCCAAGATTCCCAAGACATATCAGGCGGCATCATTGCAAACGGACCTGAATCTCGGTGCTTTCAATTTCCTCCTACATGGACCTGTCAGGACTCATCCCCTCAGATGGTGATATCATCAAGCTCTGACTGCTTCTTGTCAGATGAGAGGAAGATGCAAGCGAATCAAAAGGGACGGGTACATCTGTCAAGGCTTGGGGAGCACTGATAATCCATCTATTAAGTTTCCACTACCTCGCGTATTAATACCGTTAGGTACCTTAAGGAGCAAGGCTATCGCCGGATCGAAATCACTAACCATAATGGAGTAGGTTCCAGAATAAAATTTGCGTGCAAGCAAAGCTTGCAATCTGCTTGTATCGATGTACCGATCCTCGATAATCTGTTGCACTGGCATGTTGAGGGTCTTGACGTATAGACTTACTTGTTATATTGCATGAAAATCAAAGCAATCGGTTGAAGAGAATCAAGCTTCTGCGCAAACGAAAACAGATTGGTGGGGCGTTGCGCAATTTTCCAAGGCAATAATCACGCGTTTTGGCTTTGCATGCACAGCCGGGCCCAGATCGGGTTGCAAGCTCCACGGGGGTACCAAAAAGTTCCACCGAGGTAAGCATATCCTCAGTTGTACTCGTACATCTCATCGGGGGTAGAGCGGATCCGCTCGGCATATGCAACAAATTTATCGGAGGTACAGACTGGATACGTTAAGCCTATGCCAAGCTCTACCCCCGCGGAACTTTTTGTGCCCCCCCTCGCCCGCCGAGCTGTATGCCCGGCTCAGATGCTCATGTGCCACCCGTGCGATCCTGACGTAGCACAAGCAAGGCGTAACAATGATTTGCTGACGAGGCATGTGTTAGCGCCCAATCACCCACGCATCATCCGAGCCATCGTTCGCAATTGCCTTACCTAACTCTTTTATATTCTCAGCAATGCATCGCGCTTGTCCTGATCTTTTCTGACCGCTCAAATTCCTCATTTGCAAAACAGAGCAGACAATCCCAATCCTTCGGTCGAAGAGGAATGAAATCGTCATCTAATTTAGAGCAGACACTGTCTTTTGAGCAAAACCCGGCAACAGATCAATACTTCGATGTTAGGGCGAGCCGTTTGTTCGAGCTTCAAGCAGAAAGTTCATTCATCGAAATCCATGTTCAAAAGACTAATCCAGACCTGAGCATCGATCAGTGGCAACTTGTGCACCAAAGCAACCTGAAGCAGGACTCTGACTGCGATTCTGAGCCCCCGTCTCCTGTTGATTGGCACCGCTGGTCACACGAATGCCCTCCGCGCTACGTTGGTTGGCCTGGATTGGAACAGCAAAGAGTCTCAAATGCCGAAGATCTTGAAAAGATTGCCAGTGTAAGATCCCATCGCGGTCATAAGTATGTAGGCTGATCTGATCCTCAAACGAAAGGCGTCAAAGAAATGCTTTCGTATGTGGTATGTACATTGAATTACCTATGATACCAGAACCAGAGCTACTGATTGCTCATCCTTTGCCATAGTTTCATACAGCAGCGACATTCCTACAGTCGCCTGTTAGTGACCCGGGAGCTCTTTGAGGCCTTGATGTCGCAGTGGAACATTTTTCCTCGTTTCAAGGAATTCGTACTACTATTTGGGGCTAAGAATGGGGAGAATGATATTGTCCCTCCTCAGCTGCGCTTCAGGAATATCGCCCCCTGTAGGGAGCAATCGGGCTGCCAGTTGAGCGCCGGTTTTGGTATTTGTGGTCGCTCCAATTGCGCCCTCTAAACTGACTCATCTAGAAATCGCATACGGCCTTAGATACGCAGAACTCAATAGCCGGCCCGTCAAGGACTCATGGTCCATACGGCAGACAGTCATTTACCATAAATATAAGGCCAAGCATCAATCTTCAAGTTGGGTCATGATTGCCGCGTCGAAACGGACCGAAACATCTCTAGATCGATACATCAAGAGCTGCGAAGACATCGCTCAACTAAATCCTTTTGAAATCCATCTCATTGTGCTCGATACAGCACTAGCAAATTGGCGCCCTTATATTGTAAGCCTTACAGAAAGGATTACGCAACAGGTACGCCCATTCTTCACTGTGCTATACCAAAGTTAAATACTCACCGTAGAAACAGACTGACAGAGTGCTTATTGCGTCCGTCGATGAGAAAGACACGCTGTGGCTTCCAGACTTTGCGGAAAGGCAAAATTTGAAAGATTTTGAAGATCGTCTTATCGATATAGTGCTCATATTCGACGCAACCTGTGATACTATTTCATCCCTCCTCGATAGATATAAAAACTTTTGTACTGGCTGTGACAGTAAACGCGATGGTGGTGATACAATGGAGTCTGACTTTATTGTTTGTGCTCTTCAGGAAAGACAGAAAGATGTCCATTCCAACCGAAATAGAGTAAAGACGTTGCATAAAAAGGTTCAAGGAACGACAAACTTAGTAAGCAAGGTTTTCTCATAATCTATCATTCGCTCTGAACTAAATAGAGTATCCCTAGCTATCGAGTCTGTTGGACCATGAACACGGATCCTCCCTCAAAAAGCTTGCAGAGGAAGCCAGGAAAGAGAATATTACAATGCGGCAACTCACAGAGAAAAGCACGAAAGATGCAGCAGCAGTCAAAGTCCTTACGGTTATTACGCTGATTTACCTTCCCGCGACAGTCGTATCAGTGAGCGTCTCCAAGTCCGTATGGCTTTCCCCTGTGACAGCGCTGATGAGATGCTAGAATTTCTTCTCAACACAATTTGTTAGTCAGGAGCAACAGGAAGGAGGTAATAATCGGATAGTGGTCTCCTCAAATGCCTGGTTGTTCGCTGCTATCTCCATACCACTGACTTTGGGCACACTGGCGATTTGGTGGATGTGGGTACATCAGCAAACTCAGAGATCGCCGCGGCCAAAGATAAGCACGAATTTGTCTACATGGAAAACGCTCCTCGCCTCACATCGAATAGTTCGGGACACGCAGAAGCAGGAGGCCTAAATTGACTGTAGGACAGAGGATCCCGTAGCTTTAAAATACACTGCCCACATCTTCAGTATTGTGGGGGTGCAAACACGGTCATCAGTATTAGTACTATATCGATTGCGCCTTGCCCTTCGACTCCCAAAATCGCTCAAAGGCATTGGTGTAGCACCGGCGGATAATTCATGCATCTCGGTCACACGTTGTCCGGTGACGACCAATGAATACAAGATCTCCCCCACTACTTTAGCCGGGTTCTTCACCCAACCAAACCAATCAGAATGATTCGGACGCAACAGAAAACGCCCGGTTGTGCCTGCAGGTTCGCAGCTTCTTTTTGGGACAGGCTGTCCCTTGTTGAGGCTCAAATGACAAGGCTGTAATTCCTGCACATAGTTAGGACTATTCTCTTAGGAACCTCAGCAGCCTGTCAAAGTCAATCCTTGGTCTTTGTTGCCAGGGTTGCTGCTTTCATTCACCATATCACGAAACTGGACTTGACCAGTCGCCTATAACCGCAAGTCAATTTCACGTGTCTTTCTGGCTACCAGCATATTCCACGATGCCGAACGCGCCTGATGATAATGCGAGAGGTGTGTATAGCTACAGACTTTATTATGGATAGATCCAACTACTGAACCTCTTGCAGAACCGTCGGAGTCGTTCACACGGGCAACTTACGATGATGAATTCATTGCAGAACACCCTGTTGGTTCAGTTGGTTCAGCTGGGCCTCACATTGTGTTACATCGATCCGATAGCTTTGAGGGTTCTCGGGTACCCGCATTACAAAGTTCAAATGATCTCGGAAGATCTTGCATATCGGAGTACTCGTCTTCCCACGAAAGCCTTGACTTACATGGTCCGGCCATTGGCGATCCTTCGGATGCTGCTGATATACCTAGAAGCATCAAATGCCTCTTCTACATTACTTTTGACGGTACTCAGGCCTCTGCTGTGGCCAACAGCTTGGCCATTGACTACACGGAACCCAACAGTTATCAAAAAGTTGAGAGATTCGCACAAGACATCGCGCAAGACCACGCTAAAATACCGTCCTCCGGAACTCTCGCTGCTCTACAATTCAACTTCCAGTATGGAAATTGCACGATCATTGGCGATGACGTTGAGAAAATTGGTCTCCCACTAACAACCCGGGAGGACTGGGAGAGTGTATGCGCGATTCTAGTCAATTATTGGAGATCAGACCCTCTCCGAAAACTCCATGTCGACATCTATCGGGACTATTTCCCATATCGCAGTCGAGCCACCAGCGAGGTATCTTTGGCAGCCACGAAACGCCGAGAAATCTATAAACTGATCAAGTACACTTCGGAGAATGAGCGATACATTCCACGCACGGCTCTCATGCGATTCAACTCCCAACAGAACATTCGTGAAATTATTGTCCAAGACGACCGTCTGGATATGGAACCTGAAGAGAAAGAGCAGTTCATACAAAGCGTCCAATCAAATGCTCCCTGTCTATTGGCTCTGTGTGTATATGCAGGGCTGAAGATGAAATGCCTGAGCGTACTAGTCAAGCGCTTTAGCGATGCGAATCTGCACCTGCTGCAACGTCAGGACTGTTGTCATGATAGATGTGCGCCAGACTTCGACATCTTGTTGAACAACCGGGGGTGCTTCACGCCGGCTCGCTTTGACAAAATCGGCGAGCATCAGGATTTCCCTCAGAGTGTTGTCGTACCAGTATACTTCATACCGGTAGAAGAAGACCAAGACGAGAATATGAAGACGGGTCGCGAGAGGGATCTGGAAAAGGAAACAGGAGGTACTTCACTGGCATCAGACGACCCCAAACATAGTGCGTGCTGTGGATCAGGAGCGTATTCGTATGTATACCGAGTCAGGATAGACCCTGAACATCATAGACTCTCAAAGGTAAGCAGTATTTGGTGGCTTGCCCATTCAAAGCTAAAGTAATATAGAACAAAGACGTCGACTTTGCTCTCAAAGAATTCAGAGAACGACCTGATAGAGGCGACCATGATTTTCAACGAGAGCTGAAAATCCTAGACGAGCTTCGCAAATATCCGCTTCGACATATTGTCACGCACTTGGCGACTTGGACACATCGAGGCAAATACTACATGCTATTCCCATATGCACAATGCAATCTACGCCAATACATGAAATGGGTACAGTTTAGGGATCCTAGAAAGGATAACATCATATGGCTTATACGACAATTCCGTGGCCTGGCGGAGGCGCTTAAAGGTATCCACGACTTGTCTGGTGCAGCTGGTGCAGACGCTCTACAGTCAGCGTCGGATCTCGTTACTCACCCTAGAGGCGAACGGAGAGCGGGATATCATCATGACCTCAAGCCTGCGAACATTATTTTCTACAAGGCTACTGGCAACTTTGAAATTTCCGACTTTGGTTCTGGCAAAGTTCATACCTATCGCTCAGGGAGTTATAATACTTCGTCGCCTCATGGAACGCCTACCTATGAGCCGCCCGAAGCAGCTAGGCCAGGAGGGAGATCACGACCATACGACATGTGGTCTCTTGGATGTGTGTTCCTTGAATTACTCGTTTGGGCGGTCCGGGGCTTCCCAGCCGTGGAAGAATTCACGGAAAAAAGGTTTGACAGGCGCTATCCTGTTTCTCACGATTTTGACTGGAAAGACGACGCATTTTGGCAGATACTTCCGAATGGCGAAATTGCGCTCCGCAAATCTGTCAAGGATTGTATTCGGACTCTAGGAGAGGCAATCTTACTGCAAAGGTACCAGCCATTTAAAGAAATCTTGGACTTGATAATTAAGATGCTTGATACGGTCAAGGAAAGAAGGATTCCGGCATTGGATCTCTATGATACTCTAGACAGGATCTACAAGCAAAAGAAAATCGATCTGGAGAATTTCGACAATGATTCGTTGCCCGACAGTCATAATGGCCAGGAGCGGTCTCCCTCTCTGCTTCGATTGTCAATGAATCCCCCGGATCGTCGCTCTCCTGAAAGAACACGGGAAGGAGCTGCGGTCGCCGTCAGAAGTGCTGGTAATCTTACCGGAGATTTTCTTACCGCATCCACAGTTACTCCAACTTCACCACGCTCTCCTCGGGGTTTACATAGCCGGAACAGTTCTACGAGCGAGTTTATGAGATCTCGAAACGCGTCTATCGCATCATCAAACATGAGCACGCATGGGCGTCATGGTAGCACGGAAGAAAATACCTGATTCATATGCATCCTGTTTTGGAAAATTCCTTTCTAATCTTGGGCCTTTATTGCACGTTGTGGGTCTCGTAATTGGTTGTTGTGTCATACCAGGAAGCTTCAGGAGCAGCATATATCCTCTTCCAATAATTTCAAGGTTCCGTAGTCTAAAGAATTAGTCTAGACTGTCTCATATGATCTGACCACGTCTCTCGAATATCGCACAAGCATTGTCTACATAGTTTAGACCTGTCTTGGCAGAAGTCGGCGGCGAGGAGGTCAATTCGTGGATCTGTGATGAAATTGTCTGCACCGAGGCGGAACTCTGGAAATCTACCTCGGTTATGATTTTTTTTTTTTTTTGAAAAGTGGCAAGTGGTAGAAAAGAAAGGATGAATACCATAGCCCATTCAAAGGCTCTGGAGCATTGAAGATCCATCTACCTATTGAGCTTCCACTACGTCAATGTCGAAAGAGTCTGACAAGGCATTGTGCATGCCATCAGTTGAAAGGTAACGTGGCAGTGTATGTGCCCAATCAAAACTTGGGCGCTAGTAGCTCATGCAACTTGATCCTATCGTTATACCGGTCATGTATGATCTGTTGTCCTGGCATGCTGCGACGCTACTAACTGCAACTAATTCGACCTAGACAAGATATGATGATACTGGTTGGCGCAGTGCGATAAGGTACACCTATTCGTCCGAGAGGTATGTGGACGGCTGATGAAGCTGATGAGGGCGAAGTTGATTAGGTGGTAATTGCCGGCTTGAATACTTCACGATTAGTGTATGCGCATTTGCTTATACGACATTATCCTCGGGGCGTCTTTGACAACGAAGTTTTCGCGAGGCTGTAGCACGACTCGGGCACCCAGCACGCCGGACCAAGCTGGACCAAGCTGGAAATGCTGTGCAGATCCAAAATAAATCGCGCAATTGCCAGTTCTGCGGCCGTCTCACGGAACCCAGGATGCGGACCTCCAACTACCTTATCCAGGCACTATTCTATCAGCCTAATTGTGCGAAAAACCATTCCTTGAAGAGAAAATCGGACTTCCTATTTCAATATGCTGGAAGTAAATCATTCATCGACGTACATCATCAGCAGCCGCACAAACTTTCCAGTCCAGCAATTGTCCCGGACGACGAACAAGATTCCTACTGCTCTTCTGGGTATCCATCTCTTCTTGACCAGTCTCGTTGCAGTCCCTGGGATCAGGACAACTCGCCCGGACTACTCCGGAAAGATATCGTAGATCTTGAAGTTTAGCAAGTTGAAAGGGTCAGTGCCCTTCTGGTAGTATGGAGTACTTGAGCTAATACCCATGGGGACAAAGGAAACAAAACATTCTATCCGAATATGGTTAGTGAGTCCTTTAAGCCCTCGCAAAGGTTGCCGTTTCGATAGACTAGTGGGAATTTCATGCGCCTAGTAAAATCACTGAGCCGTCTGATGGTGACCCGACAGCTTTTTGACGTTTTCATGCGTCACTTCGAAGTTCTTCCACAAATCTGGGAGTACGTTCTACTTTCTGGAGCAAGGTGCCGCGAAAATGAGATGAGTCCTCCCTAGTCACGTTTCAGAGGGTTTGCAGTAGGAAACTTGGTAGCGACATTCGCCACATGATTCCTCCATCATCGCTTGCTGATGTATGCAGAACGTGCGTACAGCCTTGGATCTGCCGAGCTCAATAAGCGAGACTGCGAAAGCCTACCTTATGGACAATTCGGCAAACTGCAATTTACCACAAGTGTACAGCTATTGATCAGTCTTCTAGCTTGTTCATGATTGCCGCATCGGAAAAGACCCAATCGTCTTTAAATCTTTCTGTCAGTAGTTGCACGGATTCTGCGTTCTTCAAACCGTTTGAAATCCAAATTTTTATTCATGACTCTACGTTGGCAAATTGGCGTTCGTATATAATCGATCTTCCAGAGGGAATAAGCGATCAGGTGCGTACAGCAATGGTGTTTCACCTCCACTCGCTTTTGCTGATAAGGTGTAGCCCAAGGATTTACTTGTTGCATCTCTCGATGAGAAGGACTCATCTCAGCCTCGTGATGTACAAGTCCCTTCCCTCTTCTTCAGTCCCACTATGATTTTGTTAGAGCCGGGCAAAAAAAAATCGAGAAAGCCGGTAAGAAGTACGCGAAGATCCTATCCGCTGGTGCTGCGGAGAGTATTGGCTCGAAAGAATTAGAGTTTTTCTTTGGAAATTGTACGATCGTCAGCGATAATGGTACCAAAATCCGCCTTCCCCTGCGATGTCCTGAAGATTGGACAGAGGTCAACAAAGAAATTGTCGGTTACTGGAATGCGCATACGCAAGAACAACTCCATCTTTGCATCTCGCGGCATTATCTAGCCTCCCAACAGCAGCCAACAGAAGGAAAATCTTTTGCCAAAGTAAAGTCTCTAGAGATTGACGACCTAATGAAACATACATGGGAGAAAAAAGACTACATTCCGCATAATGTCCTAGAGACGGTCATTTCAGACGAAACAATCTACTGGATCATCAGAGAGGATCCTCCGCAGAGTATACCACCGGAACAACAAGAAGCTTTCCTACACAAAGTACAAGCAGAGGGTCGAATTCTTTTGGCCATGTGTGTTCACAAGCGTCTAGGGATGGAATGCCTGAAGAAGCTTCTAGACAGCGGTTTGAAAGACTCGACTCTGCCGCTTGACGAGAATTTTGAATGTCATCGCGACTGCAGAAGCGAGCTTAGAAATCTGGTTCGAGCACAAGGCGGCTATCAAGCAGAGCGTTTCATTGAAGGCCAACACAAAACGCTACATCCTCATGCTGTTGTCCCGCTTCATTTCTACCCAAGAGCCCATGGCAACAATGATCTTGACCGTGAGATTACTGAAGGATACGGCGACAAACCGCAGAGTTCACCTACCAAAGAGAATGCGATCAAAGGAGCTGCCTATTGTGGAACCGGAGCATACAGCAACGTCTACTGTGTGAAAATTAATCCCAACCATCATGGTCTTTCGGTGGTGAGTTATGATCCCTGAAATTTGACTGACTGGAATTAAAATCCTCTTAGGACCTGAATGCTTTCTTTGCACTTAAAGAATCCAAGGACAAACCCAAGCTATCAAAACATTTCGATCGGGAGTTGGACATGTTGAAGGAGCTTCGAAAGTATTCGCACCCACACATCGTCACGCACCTCGCGACCTGGACACAAGATGAAAGATACTACATGCTGTTTCCGTATGCACAATGCAACTTGCGCGAATACATGACGGAGCATAAGTTTGCTGAAGAGGACGCGTTCTGGCTTTTGGACCAATTTTGTGGTATGGCGGGAGCAGTCAAACGAATTCATGATCTCTCCTACGTAGAGGCCCCCACTTCGAGTCTGAGTGTCACGACTTCCATTGCAGGAGAGCGAAGGACTGCATGGCATCACGATATCAAGCCCGAGAATATCCTCTTCTTCAAGGATAATTCCTCGAGTCGTAAAATGTTTCGCATTTCAGATTGGGGTTCCGCAAAAGTGAACACGTATCGGACTCGCAGCTACCATACTCAGCATCCTATCGGAACCCTAACCTACGAACCACCAGAGTACACTTATGAAGGGGAGACGTCACCACCTTACGATTTGTGGTCTCTAGGCTGCGTCTTCCTTGAGCTTCTCACCTGGGCTGTGTTTGGTTCTACGAATTTAGTAACGTTCTCAGATCAGAGGGACGACAAACGTAACGCCGATTCCGGGACTGACAGTATGAAAGATGATGCTTTTTGGCAAAAGAAGGGGAATGAATATGTTCTCCGGGAAACCGTCGTTACTCAGCTCCGACGCTTGGACAAAGCTCTGATACAGCCGGGCGCGCCGCCATTCAAGGAGGTGGTGGGATATGTGAGACGTATGCTCGAAACCGAGACGCATAAAAGGATCAAGGCGCTTGAACTCTGCGATTTGCTGGACAGAATTTGCCTCGCGAAGACAATCGAGGAGGAGAGCCAGAAGGATGAATCCAAACCCGCCACTCGACTGTCCCTTATTCCCACGGGCCAACAGTCTCCAGAGGCGATGGTCTATGGGATTTCCCCTTCAGGCCGAAGCTCTGACCCCGCATACGCCGAACATATCGACCTCTCTCCTCTTAGCATGTCGTCACTCGCAAGTCGACGCAGCCGCAACAGTTCAGGCAGCGAGTTACTGCCATCAAATGCCTCGAATCGCTGAGTTCTAAGCATCCATGTAAGGCGAGGCAGCTACTCAAGTGCCAATTCGCCTAGCGCCGCTGAAGGAGCCTCATGACCTTTGTATCTTATGAGGCTCTGACAGGACCGCCTTCTCAATGTCTAATCCGCATTGCCAGGCTCCATTCTCTTTTTGTACTGCCAGTGCATGTGTATCAAGAGCCACTTTAGATGCATGTTTTCAGCACGATAGTATGCCCGCCCATTCCTTCCCATAGATTACATTCACCATCGAGTCGCCTACTAAGGTCTGAAATGCAACAAATGCAAGGTCTTGTGATGATAAGTGTCCGCAAGCATTGAATCTGAAACTACCCCTGTGTACTTGTTCCTTCTCACCAGTCCTCGGCATGTTTCTCAGTTGCGCAACATCCAGGTGATCTCAACCGGCACGTCTTTGGCAAATAATGCACCATTTGTATTGATCACTTTGAGACCGTGTAGAGTAAGGATTGAAAACTATGCCTTCGACTTCGTCGCAAAGCTCATACTAGCTGAATACAGAGTGACATAATACACCTTCTCTAGACCGTGTCAAGATGAAACTAGGGTAGAACCTGGTATTCTATTACACTAGGGTTAGGGTTTATGGCATCATTCTTGGCTTGCTTTCATCCGATATCGCCAACTCTCATTCTGCATCTCACCAAACAATAATCTTTGACCGTCTTCATTCGCCGAACCCTATGAATCTCTACAGTGGACGAGCAAGCTCAGCCATCACGGCCCTATAAAGCTTACCTAACGGTGAATCCAACCATTCAATACAAGACCGTTGGGGCGGTCAACGAAAACCCCACAAACCACCTCCTTCAACATGTCAGGCTCTGGACAAGACCGGCCAAGCGCAGATCTAGCAGAAAGCTCCTCACAGTCGGCGAAATCTCTAGGCAAAGCTTTCTCAAGAATCGACCTGGACGGACATGACCTGCCGCCATCGCCAGCACCTTCAAGCCCTCGGAACGGCAAAAGATATGCTTTGGCGACTGAGTTGGTCTACACAGAGGGAACAGACCAATACAATGCCAGCAGTACACCCATATACCAGGTAGGAGAATCTTCAATTGCGACAGGCTATGTGGAAGGCCCATCGGCATTTCTCTCGAAATGACATGGCTCATATGCTGACAACGAATGTGACTCAGTCTGCCACATTCAAGCAAACTTCTGCTGGTGGCGAAGGCGCCGAGTACGACTACACAAGATCGGGGAACCCTACACGAACACATCTCGAGCGGCATCTAGCCAAGATCATGCGTGCAGAACGCGCACTTGTTGTCTCATCTGGAATGGGAGCTTTAGACGTTATTACAAGGCTGTTACGGCCTGGGGATGAAGTGGTGACCGGCGACGACTTATACGGAGGAACCAATCGATTGCTCAAATATCTCGCAACCAATGGCGGCATAATAGTCCATCATGTCGATACTACAAAACCTGAGTCGGTGCAGAGCGTCGTTGGAAGCAAAACGGCTATGGTGCTTCTAGAAACCCCTACAAATCCTTTGATCAAGATCGTCGACATCCCTGCAATAGCCAAACTCGCGCACGAAGCAAATCCCAAGGCTCTGGTGGCGGTCGACAATACTATGCTGTCGCCTCTACTACAGAATCCCTTGGAATTAGGAGCCGACATCGTCTACGAAAGTGGCACGAAGTACCTCTCTGGTCATCATGATTTGATGGCAGGTGTGCTAGCCGTCAATAGCAACGCCATTGGCGACAAGCTTTATTTTACTATCAATGCGTCAGGGTGCGGCCTCGCACCTTTCGACTCGTGGCTCCTTATGCGAGGAGTCAAGACACTGAAAGTCCGAATGGAGCAACAGCAGTCGAATGCCCAACGGATAGCAGAGTTCCTGGAATCTCACGGGTTTAAAGTGCGGTATCCAGGGCTCAAGTCACATCCTCAATACGAGCTTCACAATTCCATGGCACGAGGCGCAGGCGCGGTGCTGTCCTTCGAAACGGGTAGTATCCAAGTGAGCGAGCGGATCGTGGAAGCGGCAAAGCTGTGGGCAATCAGCGTCAGCTTTGGATGTGTCAACAGCTTGATCAGTATGCCCTGCCGTATGAGCCATGCAAGTATTGATGCAAAAACGAGGCAAGAGAGGGCTTTGCCGGAGGATATCATCAGGCTATGTGTTGGGATCGAAGACGCTGATGACCTGATAGACGATTTGAGCAGAGCTGTAAGTGACAGTCTATGCGAGTCGACTTGACGTTGCTAATGCCATCAAGCTCGTTTTAGCAGGCGCCGTCAACCTCACGCCTGAGGGCTTTCACGCGGCGGAAAAAGGGCATACTGCCAAGCTTGATACCCAATCCAACAACATCTTTTAAATTTTGGTTGGAGGGAAACATATCAAATGCATTGGAAAAGTTGATGTTTTTATTGTTAATCCAAAGTGATATTATTGAACTCGATGCAAAAAGCCAATGCCAAAGCCAATGCCCAAGCCAATGCTTAAGCCAAAGCGCGTGCCCATTTACCTAATGCAGCTAGCTGCATGATTCGGACCATGGGTGTAAGGTACTTTAGTTTTTAATAACGATAAAGTACCTTACCCCGTAGTGTCACCAGTGTGACGGGGCTCGCGGGTCTTGGCGTTGGAACGAGCAAGCCCCTTGTCGTAATCTAAGCTTTTCGATACCGTCCCGTGCGTCCGTACCTTCCATAAAATAAAATAAAAATTCAAGTCAGCATCAGAATTCGAAAACGTCGGCCATGGCGCTTCGATCCGTGTCGCCAGGATACTGTAGATACTGTAGAATATGACTCGTGGACTGGACCGCAATGGTCTTGCGGTATCCACATCCACATCCACATCCACATCCACACCCACATCCATTGGAGACAAGGTCATCCTACCTACACCACCGTCCACTCCAACACCGGTGAATCCTCTCACCTCTCACCACTGGAATTCGCTCAATTTGCCTTGGCGAATCACTTCCGACCTGACGGCCGCCGCCTGCGCTTCGGGCCTTGTCTCACCGGCCATTACAATCATAGACCGGTATCCCAGCCAATCCTCCAATTCCACCTCCTCCACCCCCCCTCACTGACACACCCACCCAGCGCCATCATCGAAAATGCCTCCAACCGCTCCACCCTCCGCACCTCCCTCCGCACCTCCCTCCGCTCCCTCCTCGCCCGTCCCCACGTCTTCCTCACCTCGAAGCCCGCCCTCCTAATCTCAACCCTCTACTTCGGCACCTACGCCACCGCCAACACCATCGACACCATCAGCAGCACCGTCTCAAACACCCCCGCCAACACCACCACCACGGGCCCCGCCAAGTTCCTCGCCACGACCACCGTCAACATGTCCCTCTGCCTCTACAAGGACAGCCAGTTCGCCCGCATGTTTGGGCCCCCGCCGGGCATTGCGGGCACGGTGACGCGAACGATCCCCACGGCCAGCTACGCCCTCTTCGCGATGCGCGATTCCCTGACCATCTTCGCGTCGTTCAACCTCCCACCGCTCGTGGCGCCCTTGCTGCCGATATCGGAGCGGGTGGAAAAATCCGTCAGCAGGGCCAGCGTCGCGCAGTTTTTGGCTCCGGCGGGTATTCAGCTGTTCAGTACGCCGTTGCATCTGTGGGGGCTGGATTTGTACAATCGACCCATGGGTAACGGCACACGGTGGACGGCGAGGGTGGCAAAAGTGGCGAGCAATTGGCTGGGGAGCAGTCTGGCTCGGATGGCAAGGATCGTGCCGGCGTTTGGGGTGGGCGGAGTGGTTAATAGTGGGGTGAGGAGTAAGATGATGGGGATGAGTGAGAGCTGAGAGTGGCATGGTGATGAGCTGTGGTTTGCTTGCATTTAGCGTTGCATGGCATACTCATAGATGGTGTTTAGCATGGCGTAGGCGTTCTTGAAGGGGTGGCATTAGGCATACACTCCACTCAAAGCATTTTCGAGCGAACAAATAAATAATAAATCGCACATGACGGGATCTTTTATTCCCTTTCCTGTCTTTATGGAAGAAGCCTCCTATATCCGGCCACCTCAAACGGCTTTTTGCGCTCTAGCTTTCTAAGCCCAGCTCGTGGTATCATACAAACCCAACGCCATTACCCTCATCTCAATGCATGCCCTTCCAACTCCACCTCAAATGCAAACAAAATTCCGCTATTGAAAAATCGTCCCGCAACTGCAACACACGTAGAATAATTTCTGCATCCCCGATCCTCTTAGCACAGCTGTCCCATAGATCGTAGAAGCTAAAAGTGCAGAAGAGAAGTAAGAAAAGAACAAGAAAAAAAGCAAACATACCATGCCCGTCTCCGCCGACCGCTGTTGCGACTGAAAGAAGACGGCCTCCGGCTCCCGGCAGTTGGGGCACTCCTTGTTCGACCGCGGCAGCTAGATGGAAGAAAAGAGCAAAACGTCAGCCGAGATATGTCAACCAGTCTTGTGCTCCGGGTCTGTGGATGGGGAATCCCGCTCTTTGCACCGCTCGCTCGCGTCTGCCTTTTCTCCCCCGTGGGTCTCTGCAACGTCGGGATCATCGCCCGTCGTATCGGCCTCGCCGTCCATCTCCTCGTCCATCTCGCTCATCTCGCTCAAATCGCACACCCGCACACCTGCGCCCTTCTCGCGCTCCTCCCCCAACACCCACCCCTGCACCCCCTCCTCCATCCCGCAAAGCGTGCAACAGAAATAAACATCAGAATCGAAATCAGAGTGACGAACCGTCGGATCGCTGCCCACATCCTGCGTCACGCCGGCCGTCTCGCCGACGGTGTTGTACATGTTGTTGCGGAAGACGCAGCTGGAGATGGCCTCCTCGCTGAACTGGCAGGTCCGGCAGGCGAACATGAGCTTGTTGGTCAGGCGGTCTTCCTTGGGGTAGAGCATGTTGCTGCATTCGCGGCAGAAGCGGAAGGTGATTTGCTCTTGGGCTTTGGTGGGGGGGGCGTCGGCGGAGAGGTTGGAGGGGGCGGGGGAGGCCATGGGTGGCGGTGATGGTGAGGTGGTGAGGTGGATGTGGTGCAGGTTGTGGTGAAAATTTATCTTGTAGATAGATGATGTGTGTGGTGGGTAAATAGAGAGAGTACGAGGTTTTGTAAAGGGAAAGGCACATGAACGGCAGTTAAGTGTAGGTAGGTGTAGGTAGGCGCGACTGCAGCTAAAATTCTAAAGTCTTGGCACGAGCTTGGGCGAGTTTCGCCTGGTGCCCCACATCCCACATCGCACATCCCACACATTCGCTCGTATTTATTACTCGCATGTAGATTGCATTGGTGGGGGGACCACTCCACTCCCCTCGTCTCCGTATTCCCTCGCACCCATCTCGTGTCCTGTTAAGCAAAACTTCGACCCGTGCGCCTCATAAAGAAACCTCCCTCTCCCCAGCTGAAAACCCCTTCAAAGTCCTCACCACCGACTCCCCACATCCAAACAATGGTGAGTGCAACCCCCACCCTCTCCTTCACCCCCAGCCTCCCCATCCACCACCTTCTGAACCCCCTCCCCCCGCAGTCCTCCACCCCCGACACCGGCCTCCCCACCCAATGGGAAGTCCGGCACTCCAACTCCAAAAACCTCCCCTACTACTTCAACGCCTCCACCAAGGAATCCCGCTGGGAGCCTCCCCCCGGCACCGACGCCGAGAAGATCAAAACATACATGGCCCTGCACCACAGCACGCCCGCCAACCCGTCCGCCTCGGGCGCCGCCAGGGACGGCAAGATCAGAGCGGCCCACTTGCTCGTCAAGCATAGGGACAGCCGGCGGCCGAGCAGTTGGAAGGAGCCCGAGATTCGAAGGACAAAGGAGGAGGCCTTGGAGATTCTCAGGGGCTACGAGAAGAAGATCAAGGGCGGGGAGATTAGTTTGGGGGACCTGGCGACGAGCGAGAGTGATTGCAGTAGTGCGAGGAAGAAGGGGGATTTGTAGGTTTTGGTCCCTTGGCATTGGAGCTGCTGTGTGACATTGGTCTGTGGGCGCTTGCTGATTGGCTCTTCTCAAGGGGTTTCTTCGGACACGGAGACATGCAGAAGGAATTTGAGCAGGCCTCTTTTGCTCTCAAGCCGGGAGAGGTCAGTGGAGTCGTCGATACGGCCAGCGGGGTGCATTTGATCGAAAGGTACGTCGTCTCCAAAAGGGAGTGGCGTTGTGTTACGCCGAGTTTGCCACTACTGGAGCACACAATAACAAGGCTGACCACTTCATAGGCTAGAGTGAGCGCCTTCACGCTTGTTATGACCCAGGCTACATGGTCGCCCGTTCACAGAGCAGGGCAGAAGCGCTGGAGCATGTCGCGGTCAATGTGCCATTCATGGTGCCCTTGCAAAAGTTTGCCTTTCGAATACGAGATTCGGCTTATGTACATAAGATGATGAGGGCACATCTGTTGGGAACGATACCGACATTGAACCTTACTATGCTCCCTGTTGATAGATGAGCTCATGAAATTTACGACAGGTTGACTTATAACCACGTGAGACAAGCAAGATATGCTTTTTCAAATGCATAGAAAACGTGCGTATTCACTGCGCCAACAAGAGGCGTGAGTTCGAAGGTAGTATAGCAAATGCCGAGGTAGAGTTCGAGCCTGGGTATCTCAATAATAGAAATCTAAGTTCGCCCGCTCATGGCGCCAAACATATGCTCAATACGCCTTGCCGCTGACCCTGGCTTCGTCCGTCATAATGTGTACCGGTGGATACTCATGGGGGAGCCTTCAGTGACTGAACGGCTTTGGCAACCTCATCGCTAGCCAGCCGTTCCCAAGTCTTCCTAGTCTCACTATTTACACTTCCAGCATCCCCAACCTTTTCGTACAGAAAGCGTGAGACATTTCGGTTGATGTCGGTATACTGGTCTTTCGACACGGTATTGCTCTGATAGTGAGGTGTGAGAGCGGTAGAGACCATCCTCTGGAGGTCAGTTTTGGTGGATAAAGGCATCGCGGCACGGGTTGGCGAGGTGTCTTCGGACCTCGGCGGGCTGGAGCTTTGTATAGATGGTCGTGGTCGACGCCCAGGCTTAGCAGACTGTCGCATCTCAGTATGCGGGCGGTGAGCGAGGGAAAGTTCTGTCGGAGACCGTGTGGGAGAGAACTCTGCTGGGGGGTATATGGGCTCAACCTTCGACGTCAGGGAGAATGGTGAGCCTGGACGAGTGGCCACAGAGGGCGGCGGCGTAGTTGATCTTGCACGAGGACTTGGGTGGTTCGAATTTGTTGGTGAGGCTCCTGGCGAGGATGGCTGAGGTGAAGAGTGACCTGTGACGGGTTGCATGTTTTGATGGCTTTGGACGCCCTCCGGAGTACTCGACGTCTCGATTTCTCGGAGCATGGATTGTAGGAAGCTCGGGCCGTTGCCTTGGGCAGCAGCATTATGTAGACACGAGGCACGAGATGAAGAAGGACCAGATGCTTCTGGAGGGGCATTGGTTGAGCCTTCGGCATTATCAATGGTTCGTCTTGTCCTTGGCCTCTTCAGAGGTCGTTGCGGTTGAGTGCGAGGTTCCGCATCCGAGGGCGAAGTGGTGGCTGACTTTCTCTTTCTCTTCGGGTTTGGGTCAAGTTCGATCTCCTTTGCCTTTTCGAAGGCGTTCCAAGCGCGAATCTCTTCGCGGGACTCGGGCTCTGGGAGCGCAGGATGCTCGCGTGTTACGTGAAGATCTAAAAGCGCTGATGCGGTGTCGCGGAACCTGTTCGCTCCACCTTGCCTTTCAGCCACTTGAAACCTTCGTTCCCATTGCCGAAAATCGCGGCGTTGGGAAGCAGCCCTTTGTGCTCTATCGATACGAGCGGCGTCGGACCCTTCGTCGAAGGGAAAGTCGAGGTCCAAATTGAGATTATCCCAGACCGACTGCCACACGCGGGCCCAACTTGAGGAGTTGGCTTGATTTCGATTTCTTAATTGGCGCTGTTGTCCACGGGTACGTCTATCTGCCGTATGGTGGGGTCTTTGCGCTGGGCGGCTCGAGTCATTTGGACAGACACTCTCAATAGCCCGCTGTGTCTCACAGCTCTCGCAGTACCAGTGGCCAATGGGGACTTGTTCCAGATCGACGCAGTATGTATGGTAGTAAGCATCGCAACCATCGCAAGCGAGAAGTCGCTCCTCGTTGTCATCCTCGCCACAGATGAGACAAGGCTGATCTTCTATTTCTTCGTCGTAGTCTTCTATGAGCATAGACGGATCGATTTCTGCAATCTGAGTCCGGTCGCTGACAGAATAGGTGGAAACTATGGGCCCTACGTCAGAAGCTTGTCAGCAAGGCCTAGTACAGCTTGTTGTCCCAAGATCGAACACTTACCCCCAGCCTTCGTGCTAAGCTCGACTTTATTGAAATTCTGTCGGCAAATTGGGCAACTATTAGCTCGTTCCACCCAAGGTTTTAAGCATTCATTATGCAGGTTGTGTCCGCAAGGTAATAGATGAGCTATCATCTCGGAGTCATGGTCATCAGAACGTGTTGGCGACGTGTATGTGCTGGGCACTAGGCCGCCATGCTCGTCGTCTTCTGACTTGACAGCTCCAACGGCAGGGTGGGGTAGCGCATTGGCGTTTTCGAGGTCCCCGAGACAGACGATACAAGTCTCTGACATGATTGTGATTGATGAAAGTAAATTTTGAGAGTGGAATCGAGGATAAATTCATGAAGTTGGGAACTTTGACCAAAGTATTGGAGATCTGAGATGTAAGAAGATGGTTCGATTTTGGTGGTCGACGGAATTTTGGTCAACCCTAGGTCCACGCTAGCCTATTGTATGCCTAGAAAGAGGGGGGGTCAAATGCTGAGAGCATCTGAACATGCAGCTGCAGCTGATGCTGATGCTTGCAAATCTTGATTAAAAAATGAATCAACATGACATGACTTTTGCCGTGCTCTTGGCAAAGATTGAAATGCCAGAGGGCTAAAACATGTGCACCAATGAAATGGGAAAAGTAAGCATTGCACTTCACTGGCTTGCGACTTCCCAGGGGAGGAGGATACGCTTGACAGCCTACTTATTTTTCTTGAATTTCAACAACATCCTCTCGTGATGATTCGTAGTCCGCCAAGTGTAAATGGTAAAGGATTCTTGCCGTGACAATTCACAAGGAGGGCAGCTTGATGCCTGCGGTCCAAGATATGTATTGTAGAGTCACACCCGGAATGCCGCATTTAGCAGCTGGATCATGGGTCCTGACCAGGCAAGAACGAGCCGTTCAGAGGTCCCGAGGCCCTTTTGATGATCCGATCTTCCCACATTTACTCTTTGATTGAGCATCAGCCAATCAAGTCTGCGAGGAGCCGCTGTTCTATGGATTGTAGTCACGTAAAGCATGTTTTGACATCTTGTCCTGCGCAAAGCCTGACGCTGGTAGGATCTTCCTCTTTGTAAAAGGGTGGCCTCGATGGAATTGCATCTCATTATTGCAGTTGTGTTCTACCTCGATACCGATCGGTCCATAAGGGAACGTATCGATGAGCTTCTTGGCTAGCTAATTCTTGCACGACTCCAAATACAACTTAAGTTCCTCCATGTTTGTCTGTACGTGAGGATCGATGAGGCAGCGCAGCTGAGGCAACGACACGCGTTCGTTTGGCTCGTTTAGCACGGGACCATCAGCAAAGTGGCCTTTGGCGTGGAGTAAGTTGAAAACACTCTTGTATTCGGAGTGGCACGGGTGATCTAAATACTCGAGAGCAGATCAAGAAGTCGATGATGCGATGGATGACCGCGCTGCTGAGGATGTCAGAGAGGGGTCGTCGCGGTGGACGATGCACCTGTATAACGGTAGCTAGGGTTGAACAAAGGCAACTACACCGTGCATTCAAACGGCTATGGATCGCTCTTTAGAGCATGCCGTAGATGACATTGGTTGAGCGAGTGTTGTGACGATGAGAGGAATGGTGGAATGATGGAGCAAGTTGAGTTGGGAGAAGGGTGCGGACCAGGGAATGTCTCGCTAACAATGGGCTATGTAAGCGCCTTGGCAAAAGAATCTGTGAGACTGAGACTACGAGGCTAGTCGTAAATGGCATCACCGTCCGAGGGTCGTCGGGTGCTGGTAGAGTAAGGTATCCTTTTCCGAGCATAAAGAACTGAATTGTCCCCAATTCTTCTCGACGGCACTGGAATTTCCTCATAAATTTCCGCATTTCCTCCTACTCACGGGTTGAATTCTTTACCTTTTTCTCCGCCAATCACTCACTTTTCCTGGCGGCGAGTCTTTTTGAAAGACTAGGTACCTTACCTTGCTCTACCCATTAAAACTATATTGACTTCTTCTATTACTTGAATGTAACAATGTCTGATTTCCAATCAAAAATATATCATCTCGTTGTTTTTGGTGCTACCGGATATACTGGAAAGCTTTGTGCCGAATACATCCATACGAGCCTACCTACACATCTGAAATGGGCCTTGGCCGGTCGCTCTGAAAAGAAGCTGTCAGCTATAAAGCACGAATTGCGGTCAATCAGCACCGATCGCCGTGAACCCGGTCACTCCCCACCTTCTTAACTCTCGTGATATCGTTAACATTGGAGCAGGCATTGAAGTTGCTTCTCTTGACCCGGAAGACCTTCGTGCTCTCGCAAAGAAAACTCGGCTTTTGATCAACACCGTTGGGCCGTACCATCTATACAGCTCACCTGTTGTTGAGGCTTGTGCTAAGAATGGCACAATGTATCTCGATGTTACTGGAGAGTCCCCTTGGGTCTTAGAAATGATCGAGAAGTATCATGAGATGGCAAAAGCCAACCACGCGATCATAATACCAGAAATCGGTATCGAGTCTGCGCCATCTGACCTTTTGGCTTTCGCATTGGTCACTTTGATTAGGACGGAGCTTGCAGCAGGCACGAAGGAGGTGATCGCCTGTATATACAATATCAAGGGTACGCCCTCTGGTGGTACGCTGGCTACGGTCCTTTCTTTAATGGATCACTACACTTTTAGACAGATCGGACACTCAAGTGGCTCCTGGGCTACCTCTCCTATCCCTGGACCAAAGTCTCAGAGTTCCTCGTCTTTGGTCAGCAAGTTACTGGGCATCCGATCTGTGCCCGGGTTGGGAACATTGACAACATCTATATCCGCTGCACCAAATACTGCTGTTGTTCAAAGAAGTTGGGGCCTCATTGATGGCGGCAAGCTCTACGGTAGCAGATTCCAGTTTCATGAGTACATGAGGGTACGCAACTCTGTCGTTGGCATAGGCTTGCACGTGGCTCTTGCTTTTGCAGGATTGGCGTTGATGCTCCCCCCTGTCCGATGGTTGGCGAAAAAGCTTGTCTACGGGCCTGGTGAAGGTGCGGATAAGGTAGCAACAGAAGAAGAATTTCTAGAGTATCATGCTGTCGCAACTGCGGACCAAGAAGGGCCCAACCCACGGCGTGCTTTCGCAAAGCTAAGATGGAATGGTAGTCTGTATCATTTCACTGGAGTATGCCTCGCGGAAGCGGCAATGGTGCTACTTAATGATGAGAAGCTAGTGCGGCGATTGGATGGTGGTCTCCTTACCCCAGCAACGCTAGGCCAGCCGTTCATTGATCGGATGAAGGATGCTGGACTTGTTTTCGAGGTCAAGATGATTCCCCAGCAATGAAAATCATCACAATTCACTCTTCAATTGAGGGTCTTCGATTTGACGATACATGCATATCCCGAGATCTTGCGGACGTCCCAGTGCACAATCAGCTTGCCCTAGGCCCCCAGCAGCTAAACCCTCAATCATGGGAAGAAGTCATTCTCGCAATCAATGCCATACAAACACGATAGTAGCTTAAACATGGAACCCTGAATGGTTATCAGGTCATCATTCCAACTGTACCTGCATAGGAGCTGTACCCACCCGCTAGTATGATCATTACGATCGCAGCGAAGGTAGCCACCTCATGGTGCAAATCTTAGACAGCCACGCCATCCAAGAAGATCAAAGCCGTTGGCGATTTCTTCAGACACCGAGCAAGAGGCAAGGAGACAAGAGGCAAGGAGTCCCGGGACGGGTATACACATCGAAAGCACCGCAAGGGCCAACAGCAAGAAAGAAATGGCGATCTCAATGGTTGTCCCAACCGTCCTGTCATCTAGTCTAGTATACTGGCGATGCAGGAGCATAGACACATACTAAAGCTCCAAAGTTTACATCATCGATGCTCATGAGCATTATACCCTTCATACCTTCGGCGAAAACCCCTCCATCTTCATATGAGAGGTCGAGATGTCCGCCAAGCTACCCAGTCACCCAGCTACTTTACCTCCAGCCTTCGTGACAGCGAAAGAAGAGAATATGGTTACGATTAACGAATGCTGCCGCGTGAATCACGCTTCAGTCACTACCAGCCGCGACAGGATCGTTCCATCTCCTTCTTTGGACCAGGGGGAGAACCTCTGCAGGACTCGAGAGAGCCGGCATCACGGATCAGATCCCTCGCGTGAAGAGCATAGCGATCGTCATCGTAATTCTCGCCCCTACGACAGACAGGTAAGAGGAACTTCAAGAAATTCCAAAACCATGAACCACGCGCCTATGTCGCCAAGCGAAGACAATCCCAGGATCAGGCCTTCGGAACGAGAACATCCTGGGAAGGATCCGAGGGGTCACATCGAAATCACGATGGTACGAGACGACGAGAGAAATAGAGTGTGGGACGATGACGACACTTATAGAGACTGATTAAGGCTTCGTTGCTACACAGCTAGTCGCCATGTGTAACAACAATTGCGTCCCAGCATTATTACAGGAGTTTTTTCCTTTCAGCTTCTTCTCGTTCTGCATCCGAGTCATACTGAGTCCACTCCCAAGCCCTAATAGTCTCAGGCGGAGGCGTGATCGTACGCCCGGTTCTCACCTCAATCCGATTGAAATGCCAAGGTTCTGCTTCTGCGTCGTACCGACTCCATTCCCAAACCCGTCTGGCTTCAGTCGAAGGCTGTCCACTTTCACTTCGGTTTTCAGTCTCATCTATGCAACTCACCCAGACCCTACCTCCGTCATCAAGCTCCACAACCTCCTCTTCGGCCTCATCGTCCCCCGCATTCCCAGACATACTCGCGTTTTGTGCCTCTATATCGGCCTCATCGTCCCCCGAATTCCCAGACATACTCGCGTTTTGTGCCTCTATATCAGCCTCTCCCCCCAAAGTACTACCCTTCGGTTTGTCTTCTCCTTCATCCACCACACACAAAGCATCTTTCAAGAATTGAAATCTGCCTTCCTCCAGAATGGACTCGATTCCAGCACTAAGCGTCTTTTTCACTTCCTCAAGAGCCTCATCATTGGCATGTTCCCCACACATGTTGACAGCAAACAAGTGCGTGCTTTGCATCAACTGGCTGTTGGCCCAGATTTCAAGGATAAACGTGTCCAAGTTTTCTTCAAGGTAGTCCCAGAACTGAGTCGTGATCATCAGTCACGACCCTCAGAGCAGTTTGCATAGCTGTACAATTCATTACCTTGGGGTTCTCCAGGACTCTCTTCAGGATAGCTTTGTAAAACATGGATTCTAAGACCATCTCGAAATAGGGACAGACTGAGTAAGGCTTGTCTTTTCGTGGGTTTGATTCCGGAGGCATTATGTTGATTGTAATGTAGGGCAAATAGTCGCTGAGGTTATATGAAAGAATCCGTTAACCAGCAGGGCGGGTATACGAGAAGAATGTTCTAACTGATACTGTGAGAATGGCGTCAATTGACTTGTATGCTAAACGGCAGAGGTCTCGGCAGATACTTGCATGCTCTTGAAATTGTGTATTCGGAAGGATATGAATTGATGTTTTTCGACCCTCAGATGATGAATGGTAGAAAGTCTGCTACTGACTGCGTAAAACTTTCACGACTGAGTATCGAAAAAACTCGCAGATTGGAAGGTGCGAAGGAGCCAGAGGACTCATTGCACCGAGAACACGACAGGCTTCGAGCGTCATGTGAATGGAAAGAGTGAAGAGGTGCCATTTTTTTCACAGCTTGCTCGCCTGCCCTTGTGACCCTCGCTTTCCTACTCCGTATCTGAAACTGTGATTATCATCTGCAGAAGAGATTAACATTCCACCTTTCGAAATGACCATCACATCATTAAGAGATTCCAACCTCAAGCCAAATTTTCTGTGTTCTCATCTTCGTACTCGTGCTCAGAAGTCACGGTCTCCGTTCTGGAAGTACCTTTTTCTTCGCCGTCACCCGTCTCTTCCCCCTTAACCTTCCTCAAGACCATCACCCCCTCCCTCCCCCTCTCCACCGCCATCTTAAACCCTCAGAGACCGAGACGTGGCCTCTTCCCTCGTAGACACACCGAGCCGAGAGTTATTCCCATCTCAGCGATCACCATCAACGTGAGTATCCACATCATGTTTAACCCTGTCCGCCTCGCCTTCCATCAACATGATCAAAAGACACAATCTTCCCAAGCCAAATGATAAGCACGAAAGTCTTAACAATCATACTCCTCCAGACGTCTTCGATAAAAGCATGCTGTCCCCACCATAAAATCCCTCCCAACTGCCGTAGACTCATCCTCGTCCAACGCAAAAAATCCTTCTGCCGTAAATCTGGCAGTAGATCCACTGTGTCGTTCTAGGGGTTTTGGAAGGACGAGCGAGGTGACAAGGTGACAGATGGTATAAGGTCGTTGATCAATGCCGCGAAAAGAGGAAAGAAAAAACCACCTGATTGATAAGGTGATTGGCTCAATTGGCTCAAAGGATTTTCCAATGCCCAAGGAGAAAACTCTGAGAGATTTCAGTTGTCAGGTGAGTAGAAGTAGGAGAATTGGGGGAGGAGGATTTTGTATTGGTCGTGCAGATGGTTGCAAGACAACTTGGAGTAGTGAAAGCGCCTCGGTAGTACGCAGCGGGCGTTGGCTTTATAAATTAATAGACTATATTCAGTATGATACAAAAGATACAGGTACCAGTTCCAGCCAGGGCAGCTGCATATCACATGCGCAAAAATTAAAAGTCTATTAGGCCTCTTTCTTGTTGAAGTACCTTGAGTTGATAATGCCAATATCGTACCAAGAGGCCCCCGTAATCAAAATCTTTTCATCGAGTGTAGACGACTGGACCTACCCCCCGCGTCCTCCCATTGCCAGCATTCCTGACTCTCGAATCCGTCCTTTCAGACTCGTAATCATCACCTGTGCTATCCTCCCTCTCGCTTCCCATCTCTTCGGTCCTCAATACGCCCTTGCCCTTCTTCCGCTCTTCTTTCTCCTCGTCTGGATGTATAAAGCGATGGACAGTCCTATGGTCCATCACTCGTTCTTCATCATCGGTCTTTCCAAGCTTGTCAGTCTTCGGCCACTGATAACCATAGAGCTTGCTGTGGCGTTCACATCGTGGACATTCTTTCCGGGTCTGGTAACCATTTGCTTGCACCCAGCAAGCAGAGCAGGTACGGCAGTCAACCCAACGGGAGAAAGATTCACCGAGTAGAAGGTGTGTGCGGATGTAGTCGCCAGGGGTACGAGTACTGGGAATATCAAGCTCGATTGTGGGTTGCAAGCCTCGAAGTTTCTTAGGCTTGCGAGTTAACAGCTTCCGCTTAGGTTCCAGCGGGACCAGATGGCCGATCTTCCGCGGCCGGCCCCTTTTGCGTTGGGTAGGGTCAAAGATGTACGGACTCGGTTCGTCATCATCAATTTCCGTGATTGAAGGAAGGGAGGAGAGCGGGGATGACAGAGACGTGAGACCACTGCTAGAAGGAGAGTGAATTAACTTCGGTTTTGGATTCCATTCCATGCCACCCTCAAGGCCTGCACTCGGCGTCGTAGCTGAACTCGAATCTAGTCGGAAGCGATCATCGAAAGTTGAGTCTTTCTCGCTAATCGAACTTGAGCCCTGCAAGCTTGCCGAGCTTGGGCTTTGCACGCTCTGCTTTCTTGAATCTAAAGGGGAGCGTATCGTCCTAGCACGTAGGAAATTCTGCTTACGCCCTGAGGAGTTGGCCGATGTAAATCCAGTGAGGAACGAAAACGGGCTTTTGAACTTATACGGGACGTTAGAGTCGCTGTATGACCGTGCGCTAGGACGAGCTTTCTTAGCTGCGCGCTTCCCCTTTTTCCCCTTTGAGTGCCGTGGCGCTGGTTTTCCAACAGCGCCGAAGCCGGCAAAAGCTGCTCTGACAGCAGCCAGTATATCATCCTCGCCATGAGTGGTCTTACCATGCTGTCCTGCATTCTTGAGTGACAGCCCCTGTCCAGTGCCTTTGTCTCCATCTTCAGCAGGGATCACGATGTCGGTGACATTCAGTACCTGGCGCAAGGGTGATCCAGGTTTCGCTTCTTTGATCGTGTGAGACTGTATCAAACTGCCTGTGGGCTCGATCCCAAAAGAAGCAATGGCTCTCCCCGTTCCAAACTTCCGTTTCTTTGTTGGGGTCTCTTCGTCATCGGAACTCAATTCAGTCTCACAATCAGACATCCTCTTTCTCGACGAGTGAAAAGGCTTAGCCATCTCGAACTCTGGCTCGGACATAGTTATGGGAGTAGATAATCCGCTGGAAATGGCGCTTGAATCTGATCCTGGCCAGCCATTTCGTCCTTCGGCCTCGCACGTGCCACAGAGACACTCGCAATTACCATCTCCGAAATAGTTTTCCCCATAATTCACAGTGATCTCCTCACCGATTTGGATGTTCCGCACGGCGTATACTTGCATACCATCGGATCCGCGGGTCACCAGTCGAGCATTAGCGTTGCAGTCGTGATTAGAGAATCGAGCTGGGCCAAGGAAGAGCGATGGAGTCTTCTTCCTACTTGACATGACGATGCTAAAATCTCGCCGCGTCAAGTCCAGATCCTTTTCCTCCTCAGGGGTCATGGCCACCAAGTTGCCGCAAAGGTACTTGATGGTGTCTCCTTGCCTGATGGGACGTCTTGCCGTAGTCGAAGCTTCCTGTGTGACGATTGTGTAACGGTTGGTAGTGGAGACTTCAAAGGGACAATCTGGAAGCCATATGTTTATGTATTTTCGCATGTGTCTTCTAAAATCATCCTTCTCCCGCTCCGTCCTCAAGAGGTTGAAGTACTTTTTGATTCCGGCAAGCTGTAGCAAAGAAACCTCAGCCTTTTGTGGATCTTTCCCTACGATGACATCGTGAAGAAGAATAGAGCAGACGTCTTCCTCGCTAATTCCTCGGGTCAAGTTGTATTTTGCGCGATTCTTTCGTATTGTGGTCCAGAAATACACCTGAACGGTTGGTTAGCACGGGTAGATATGCAGATGAGTGAAGCGGTTGAGACGAACGTGATCAACGAGTGCATCGGTCAAAATGTCGTCGTAGCCCGCCAGCTGAGTGAGTGTCAGTCGTTCCTTTTTTGGCGGCGTATCTGGTGGCGTCGCATCATCTTTTCGCGCCCGTCCCATGATGGGCTCGAGAGAATAGGATTCAAATCGCGTTTTCTTTTGAGCGAGAGATCAGAGCATGTAGAAGAAAGAGCGAAGTTTTTGGTTGGATATGTTTTTATTGGGGGG